>JABUQX010051929.1:0-2500 GCA_015478945.1 Trachelipus rathkii
CAGAGTACGCAACGTACTTTTGAATTATTAAAGATGAATGAAGAGGAAATAAAATCGGTGTTTAAAAATGATCCTCGCTTTTTAGGTGTGTTTGCTATTAACGAAATAAACTCTGTAAAGTTGGAGAAGGACACCTGCTTCATATTCAATACATTGCCTCGTCACATCACCTCAACAGGTCATTGGATTTCCGTTTATAGAGCAGAAACCGATACTGTTCACATAATTGATTCTTTGAACTTAAAATTTATATTGAATAATCATTATATTACCTTATTTTTAAAATTTAATAATGTAAGCTGTGTAAAAACTATGTCTTACCCTGTTCAACCCTTATATTCCAATTTATGTGGAGTCTATTGTATTTATTTCATTATATGTTTTTTAAATAATGTATGTTTTAATAAACTTGTAAATATATTTGATGCTAAAAATTTGTATGTCAATGATTTTATAGTTTCTGATTATGTAATAAATGCTTTAAAATGAAAAAACGCGATTTTACTTCCCTTAAAACTCGTATATATATAAAAAGGTTTTAATAAAATTTCGTACAATTTTATTAAAATAAAATGTTTATATAACCGAAACTCTGTGTGTGTTTTTATTCTTACATTACAAATTAAAAATAAAAAAAGTATTAAAACAAAAATAAAAATAGAAATAATAAAAAGTAATAAAACAAAAATAAAAAATATAAAGAAAACATAATGTTAATAATATGTGATTAAAGCAGTAAAAGCAGAAAAGTTAAGCAGGTAAAACATGAGTAAGCAGTAAAGCAGAAAAGTTAAAGCAGTAAAACATGAGCTTTAACGCAGTAAAGGGCAGAAAGTTAAACAGGTAAAAGCAGTAAACAAAGGCATCCTAATCCGCCTAGGTGGTTAGGTAATAACACCATCTATTGTTTTTACTGCTTTACTGCTTTAAGGTATGTAAAGTTACATGTTTATATAAAATTTCGTACATTTATTAAAATAAAGATGCTTTATAATAACCGAAAGCTCCTGGTGTGTTTTTATTCTTACATTACAAATTAAAAATAAAAAAGTATTTAAACAAACAAAAAATAAAATAGAAATAATAAAAAGTAATAAAAAGCAAAAATAAAAAATATAAAAGTAAACATAAATGTAATGTAAATAAATATATGAGTTAAACGCCAGTAAGCAACGAGGTTAAACAGTAAAGGCAGAGAGTTAAAAGCAGAAGCAGAGAGTTAAAGAGCAGTAAACATGAGTTAAAAGTCAGTTAAAGCAGAAAGTTACAAGGGGCAAGTAAAACATGAGTTAAGCAGTAAACAGAAGGTTAAAGCAGTAAAGCAGTAAAACAAGGCATACTAATCCCCTAGGTGTTAGGTAATAACACCTCTTTTGTTTTAACCTGGCTTTACTGGCTTTAAGGTATGTAAAGTATATGTTTTTAATAAAATTTTCGTACAATTGTAGTAAAAAATGAATGACTCATAGTATATTTGAAAAGAAATTCTTTGAATAGTTTACATTGATATCATATTTTTTCGTTCACGCGGGAATTTTGCGTCTGCGGACGCACGCGGCGGCGGTTACGCGAAAAAATTGCGCCTGCGGGCGCACGCGGCGGGCGGGGAATATTGCGCCTGCGGGCGCACGCGCGGCGGTTTCGCGGATAGGCTGACCTGCGGACGCGGACTCGGACTCGGAAACTGGTTTGCGATAACTGTCTGAACTGTGTAACTCTTAGATGATTATTCTGTCATGCTATACGTGTTATAAAAATTACTAAACTCGTAGTAGGCAGGCATTCCTAGCGGCAACTGTAATATACACCAAATCGAAATACCTGCATACCTTATTACCTAGGGGTAGACACCTATATTAGGCTATTCTAGGCTCAGGGGAGGCTAGAAAAGGCTTGAAAAAAGTGGCACTCAGTTGGCACTATGTGGCACTCACTTGGCACCTTATGTGGCACTCACCTGGCACTCATGGCACTCACTTGGCACTCATTGGCACTCATTGGCACTCACTTGGCACTTTGCACCTGGCACTCACCTGGCACTCATCTAATACTCATAAAACACTAATAGAACATCACTAGATACTTCCTTACGGTGATTGGGGAGACCAATCAGCCATCAAGTTAGCGTGGGTCAAAAAATGACCATGTATAATGGTAAGGGACAAAGCGCTAAATATCATGGTCGGACAAGGTAAAGACATCAAAAAAGGGCTAAGTCCCTAAAGGAAGGACAAAAAATTACCGTGGGTCAAATTTGACCCACGGTATATGGCAAGGTAAAAGCCGAAATATCATGGTCAAACAAGGTAAAGACATCAAAAAATAGGGCTAAGCCACTAAAGGGTTGGTTGAAAATTACCGTGGGCAAAAAATGACCCATGGAATACCAAAGGGTTGGTCGAAAATTTCCGTGGGCCAAAAATGACCCATGGAAGACCAAAGGGTACCCAAAAATTACCGTGGGCCAAAATTGACCCATGGAAGACCAAAGGGTAGCCAA
>JABUQX010051929.1:7500-15000 GCA_015478945.1 Trachelipus rathkii
AAATATATTTACAAGTTTATTAAAACATACATTATTTAAAAAACATATAATGAAATAAATACAATAGACTCCACATAAATTGGAATATAAGGGCTGAACAGGGTAAGACATAGTTTTTACACAGCTTACATTATTAAATTTTAAAAATAAGGTAATATAATGATTATTCAATATAAATTTTAAGTTCAAAGAATCAATTATGTGAACAGTATCGGTTTCTGCTCTATAAACGGAAATCCAATGACCTGTTGAGGTGATGTGACGAGGCAATGTATTGAATATGAAGCAGGTGTCCTTCTCCAACTTTACAGAGTTTATTTCGTTAATAGCAAACACACCTAAAAAGCGAGGTTCATTTTTAAACACCGATTTTATTTCCTCTTCATTCATCTTTAATAATTCAAAAGTACGTTGCGTACTCTGTCAATTTCAATGAGTTGAGGATGCTCAAGATAGACCACTACAGTGATGGGCGATTGTAGAATCGATCCAAAAGAGAGATTTAGTCCTAAGGTGCCCTTTCTCAAAATGTTTAAATGATAGGCGTTACAAGCTGAAAGGTCTGCAGTAAGATCATACGCATATAAATTACTATTCTTTGCGTATTCTTCAAGATTTAAACCTGTCCCGCTATCATTACATGATACAGTATTGGCTATTAAGTCGTAAAAAGGCCGCGTACAGAGAGATAGGTCGCCGTTGTATAACATTTCATAATCACGTCCGTGAGGTAGTCCATTCACATGTAAACTGATGCCCCTAAGTCCGAAAGGTGTGAATTTATAGGGTGACTTTTTATAATTCCCGGAGTAGGCTTCATGTTCCACAATCCCTATTATTACTTTCTGTGGTAAATTTCCGTTCACAATGTTAGGGATATTGATACTCGATAATCCTTGAGTGAAATTAAATATCTTGGTTTCAACTCTCTTAATAGGGTACTTTGCTGTAGTATTCAAAAGCGAATTTTCAATTTCCAAATGTCGCTGTGGTGATAATTTCACTTTTCTAACATAGAGATAAGCCTCCAGCAGTTTGAAAACAGGTTCAGGACATACAGCTGTAGCAGTAGGTTTACTTTTTATTTTAAGAGCAAATTTAGGATTTGATCGTGATAAAATGATTCTAGTATCTACAGATGGTAGAATGAGTCTTTCTTGAGAGAAGATATCGCCATTTAATCGACCGTAAAATCCTAAATTTGTCTTAAAATAAAAAGTAATACTGCTACAGCTATATGTGCAGCTTCATCTTTGAAACTGTAAAAACCACATGATTTGAGATGAGATTGTTTAGCATCGTCTGAATAATTTAACAAATGTTCTATATAGCTTCTATAAGGATAATTAGCAGCTGATGCACCTAGTGAAGTTCCGTTAAGATAGACTTCAACCTGGGTGAAACATGTATACAGGAAATTTGATTCTGTATATACTATATGGTCATCACCCGTAGGAAGATCTGTACCATCAGGTTTTGTCAATTTCGTTTTTACATATAAAAACACATTAGAGGGATCTAAGTACTGATCAGAAGTGCCTGGAATATTGAACTCTAGAGGAACATCTGTATTGGTAATTGAATGCAGAGGATTAATACTGATAAAGTTGGACTCGCTAACGCTAATCTGTGTAGGGTTCATGGAGAAGAGATCCAATTCACTCCTCTTACAACAATCAGGACTAGAAGGATGAAGGAAATGCATCTTGCATGTACGAGCTCTGGTCGTATAATGAACATTTTCATGAAAAACCTTACTTATATACACAGCTCGTATAAAAGTTATCAGATAGTAATTAAATAGCAAATACATCAATACATTTTTTCTTTAGAGTTTTTTTCCGCTTAGTCTTTTTCTTTATGACAATCTTCTTGCCCCCTCTTCCTTGACCTGACATTTTACGTCTTATTTTACGCTTAACATCATCCAACATCTCATCTGAAACATCGGCAATACGTCTTTTTAATGCTGCACGAGGATTATTTCCTGCCGCAATATCTTGAATAGTATGCAAACCTGTTCTTATAGCTTTTTTACCTATATATTCCCCACCTCTCCTGAGTAGAGGCCTTGCACTTCTCCATAGCTTGGCGAAAAATCCACCAAGGCCATACCCCCTCTGCATTTTTGTTCCTCTGAATACCCGTTCTTCGTCCATTATTACAGGACTGTCTTTCTTATACTATCTTTACACTGGGAGAGTATGTTAATGAATGAAAAATATATCTGACTACACCTCTTATATATAATCCGTTATGCTGTAATTACTGCATCTGTTTCTTTCTAATATGAACTTTGCATAACAACGCTCCATCTGTAAAGGGGAAGGGAATTCCTTCTACATCTTTTATATGCACGCGTACAGAGTCAAAATTTGATCTATTCAGAGGAAGATAATGAACATTAGGGAATGTTATAACTTTACTCTCTTTGGGAAAATATACTACTCTTAATAAAGGAGCTTTAGTATTACCTACATATTGATGATCAATTATATTTGTATATACATAAGCCATACCAGGATGGCTGAGCATCTCGGATGGTGTACATGTATAATGCAGTACTCGGTCAGCGTCGTCTTTTTGTTCATGCCAAGTCAAGGGTTTATTCTCCACAGATAGTATAACTCTCTTCAACATAGTAGGGATATCATGAAGTATATCCAGCTCAGCATCACGTTTACGAATATGTTTTCGCTGCCACTGTGACCGCTCGAGAAAAAACGTATCACGGTCTCGCAGGTTTACACTTACTTTTGATCTTAAAGATATTATTACTTTATCTTCATAGGTACGCATTTCAGTTTTGTATACCAGATCCTTACACATAATACTCATATCAAAGAGGTCGTTTAAATGACCGAAAATAGCAGGCACCGATTTAAAATAAGCTCGACGCAGAGCAAATTCTTCAAAGAAGTATTCTCTTGTAGCAAATGTTGTCGTATTCACCTTTTTCGCAATTGTAGTCCTTTTCAGATTCCGAGTATCTTCCACTTGTAATATAGTTTCAACACATTCTACACTTCTGTACACCACCATCCAGAATAGATTGTGAGGTAAATTTTCTATGTCCGTATTTAATATCATTTCACATAATCCTACTTCGTATGCCTCTCTTTCAAGTTGTATAGGATTCATTAACACAGTTGTAAAATCCGAGAGTTTATTATCAGGATGTAAATCCAAAGAGGCTGAAGACGGGAGAGTTAAATAAAAGTGGTCTACACTCTCCATGATTATAATGACAACTGATTAATGATTCTTAACTTCACTTGCATTTATATAAGTATTAAACTTGGCAGGATATCCTCTCCATTTCACCAGATACTGTTTATTTTTCCCTTTACCTCTCGTAGCTAATATTTTTTCAATTTTATACTCGTGAGTTACAGGGTTGAACCTTACTTTTTGTATTTCTTGTTTATAGAACCCTCCTTTTATTTTTTCACCATCTAAATCCTCCAAATAATATAACTTTAAACTATCACGTCGGAATGTTCGGATATTGTGAACTTTAAAAACCTCCGTAGTCCATCCAGCTTCATATCCTTTTCTGAATCTTGCTTCTGATCGAGATACTCTTACATAGTCATTCACCTTTATACCTGAATTTTCTTTTATTTTGTTTTCTTTTTCATACAGATGTGTTCTACAGCCTCTAGTTTTTGACATTGCTAAAGGAGTTGTCTTTATAGTTCTATGGTAAGATCTGTTATAAGAATAAGCTAGATCGTTCAGTATATCAATATATTTAAAAGTATTCATTTTAGTAAAATACCTATGCATGCGCTCTTTAATAGTACGCTGTACTCTTTCAACTATAGCTGCTTTGTTTACTGAAAATGTATTGTAATAGCTTATACCATACTCCCAAAGCAGTTCCTGAAACTCTCGCCCCTTGAATTCCATTCCTGAATCTGTCCAAAATGATTTAGGTGTTCTCCGCTCGTCCTCTATAATTTCAAGTACAGCATGGCAACTGTGGCTGATCTTTTATCTTTTAAGGGTTTCAACCATAAGTATCTAGAGTATACGTCAATTGTAAAAAGTATATACTGAAAGCCTTCATTATAAGAGCTGTATTTAATCATTTCCGATAAATCTAACTGCCATATGCTATCGAGCTGCGGAGATATGGTTTGCCGTGTAGGAAATTTTTTTCTTACAGGTTTATGTAGAGTAAATGCCTCTTCACCCTCCAAATATGCTTTTAACTCTTTTTTCTCAATATTAGGATACCTTAAAGCAAACCTAGTGAAACCGCCAAAACTATTTGGTTCCCTCAGATTGAAGTAATACTTATCAACTACTTCCTTTGCCTCCATGTTAGATACTGACACACGCGTAAGCGTTAATATGTCTATAAATATATATATATATATACTACATTTATATATATATATATATATATATATATATATATATATATATATATATATATATATATATATATATATATAAAGTTAAAAGGGATAAAGAAAAAGATTTAAAATAACATTTTTATTTATATACAAACATTACAACTAAATAAATATATGATAATACATAATTACGATTTAATCAATAGGTTTATTATAAGGTGTTTTTCTTATTCTTCCTCTGGTAACACGTTTAAATTTATCTGATGCGTAAGAAGTGCCTGAGGGACTTGAGTCAGGTCTTGGTGTAATAGGGATATTATCCAAGTCTGCTAATCGCGTTGTATTTAAGATTAAACTCGGGGAAAATTTATAGTCTGAAGTTCTTGTTTGATATTCATTCCATCCTTTTACAGGGCCTTTCTTCCAGTTACGTGAGAGATCAGCTATCAAATCCACAATATTTGAACTTTTAACTATTTCATCATCAATTACAATCTGCCCTGCTTCATTCAAAGATAATTGTTCTTTTAAAATATTATATAAAGCTATTCCTGATTTACGCACTCTATTAGGTAAGCTCTCCTCTAGGATATTTTTAAATTTATCTTCATTTTTCACTTCAAGTTTTACTTCATTAGGTATATCTACATCATCGGTTAACGGGATACGCAGGGATGGATGTAGGTGCAAGTCTTTAAGATCTATCAATTTTTGTATGGCCTCCTGATATAAGATGCGTTTCTCATGGATGTTAATGTCTGAATTTAATATCCTGTACACTTCTTTCTCATATTTGGTTATCTGTTCAACTTTAGGATCATATAAGCTAGGAGGTAGAGGCTGCTGGAAAGATAATGAGTCGTTCACAATATAAGGATTCTGCTGGTGCAACTGTTGCTGCTGATGTGAAAGAGGTTGTAATGTCAATGCATTGGGCTGTAATATCTGAGTGTATGGGGGTTGTGAATGATGAAACTGTGATTGTGGATTTTGCGCAGTGTGTGGCAATAGCTGGCCATATTGAGGTTGTGAGTGATGAATCTGAGGAACTGAATTCTGTACAGATGCTGTATTATTATACTTCATTTTCTCATACTCATTATATGGAAGTACAGCAACCTTCTTCATTATGGGGATAACCACTTAGTTATCAGGGGAGCTATAACGGAGAAGAGTAAGGGCAGGAATACTCCTCCTCCTCTCTGTAGTAACTTCTTTTTATTTTTCAAATTTTTAATGTTGAGGGAGAGTTTTTTAATGATGTTTCTATAACGCCGTAGCTTTACCTTCTGAGGCCTGTTTAAAGGAACATTTCCTTTTATAAGATTTAAACAGACTTCACATACACACTGGGTGAATTTCTCATCCTCACTAATTAGTTTACGTTTTTCAGATGGTTTCAACTTTTTAAATTTTTTTATAAGAGGTAAATACTTTGCAACTAACGCACTCATTATTCAGGTATGTATACAGTTTCTATCTCATAGGGCAGAATGTTGGTACGGAGCAGCACTCTGTGCGTGTTTTTGGGGTGAAGTTCACACATCAAATAGCCGTGGGGGATCGAAGTAACCTCTTTATATACTTTTAAGAACTCTTTCCTTTGAAGAGGAAACATTTGAGTTGCCAATACATTAATTTGACTCATGTCTCTTCTCTGTCCAAACAACAGTAAATACTGTGTGTTTAAAGAAACGCTTCGCATATGCTTGCTTTGATGAAAAATATTCTGCGTTATGAAAAACACAGAGATATTTAGATGGTGAGAATAAACTGTGAACGCTTCTGCTATTTCCAAATTCAATTTGTGCATTAAATCATCTAATACAATAATTTTGTGGCCTTGTATATTGTCCAGCGATCTAATATCGTATATGCCTTCATGAAATTGAATCACATCTTTATATTCTTTAAATTTTTCCTGATAAACATTATAACACCATATTATTTTTACAGGGGTTTGTTCAAAAATCTCCATTTCCTTTAAAATATTTAATAATAGAAAGGTTTTACCACAACCTGTTGGCCCAGCTACAAGACATGTAGCCGGACTTCGGAACGTAAATTTCTCCACATCCATACTCGTCAAGTAGATAATGAATAATGAGTTTAATTAAAGCAGTAAAGCAGTAAATCAAAAACCTACTACCCTTGCGGCTTAAGCATCACCTTCTATTGATTTACTGTTTTTTAACTGTTTTAAAGGGCCTGTAAAGTATATGTTTTTAATAAAATTTGGTACAATTGTAGTAAAATAAAATGTTTATATATAACCAAACTCTAGTGTGTTTTTATTCTCTGACATTACAAATTAAAAAATAAAAAAGTATTAAAACAAAAATAAAAATAGAAATAATAATAAAAAGTAATAAAACAAAAATAAAAAATATAAAAGAAAACATAATGTTAATAAATATATGAGTTAAAGCAGTAAAGCAGAGAGTTAAAACAGTAAAGCAGAGAGTTAAAACAGTAAAGCAGAGAGTTAAAGCAGTAAAAGATGAGTTAAAGCAGTAAAGCAGAAAGTTAAAGCAGTAAAACATGAGTTAAAGCAGTAAAGCAGAAAGTTAAAGCAGTAAAGCAGTAAAACAAAGGCATACTAATCCCTAGGTGTTAGGTAATCAACACCTCTATTGTTTTACTGCTTTACTGCTTTAAGGCATGTAAAGTATATGTTTTTAATAAAAATTTCGTACAATTTTATTAAAATAAAATGTTTATATGGGCGAAACTCTGTGTGTTTTTATTCTTACATTACAAATTAAAAAATAAAAAAAGTATTAAAACAAAAATAAATAGAAATAGAAATATTGAAAATACAAAATAAAAAATTAAAGAAAAAAATGTTATAAATATATGAGTTAAAGCATAAGAGCCAGAGAGTTTAAAACAGTAAAGCAGAGATTAAAAACAGTAAAGCAGAGAGTTAAGCAGTAAAACATGAGTTAACGCAGTAAAGCAGCAAGTTAAAGCAGTAAACATGAGTTAAACAGCAGTAAAGCAGAAAGTTAAAGCAGTAAAGCAGTAAAAAAAAGCATACTAATCCCCTAGGTGTTAGGTAATAACACCTCTATTGTTTTACTGCTTTACTGCTTTAAGGTAGTAAAGTATATGTTTTTAATAAAAATTCGTACAA
>JABUQX010051929.1:20000-22500 GCA_015478945.1 Trachelipus rathkii
TTATCTAATATATTATATAATTATATATTATATATTATTATATATTATATATTATATATTATTATATATCATATATTATATATTATATATTATATATTATATTATATATTATAATATATATTATTATATATCATATAATTATATTATATTATTATATATTATTTTATTATATTATATTATTATATTATTATATTATTATATTATTATATTATTATATTATTATATTATTATATTATTATATTTTTATATTTTTATATTTTTATATTTTTATATTTTTATATTTTTATATTTTTATATTTTTATATTTTATATTTATATTTTATATTTTATAATTAATATTTTATATTTCATATTTCATATTTTATATTTTATATTTAATATTTAAAATTTAATAATTTAATATTTAATATTTAATATTTAATTAAATATTTAATTTTTAATATTTAATTTAATATTTAAAATATTTTAATATTTAACTATTTAAAAAATAATAATTAATACAAGTAATAATTAATATTTAATATTTAATATTTAATATTTAATATTAATATTAATATTTATATTTAATATTTAATATTTAATATTTAATATTTTAATATTTTAATATTAAATATTTAATATTTATTATTTTATTATTTATTATTTATTATTTATTATTTAATTATTTAATATTTAATATTTTAATATTTAATATTTAATATTTAATATTTAATAATTAAATATTTATATTTAAATATTTAATATTTAATATTTAAATATTTTACATTTTATATTTTATATTTTAATATTTTATATTTTATATTTTATATTTTTATATTTATATTTAATATTTAATATTTAATATTTAATATTTAATATTTAATATTTTATATTTTATATTTTATATTTTATATTTAATATTTAATATTTAATATTTAATATTTTACATTTTACATTTACATTTTACATTTAACATTTTAAATTTTAAATTTTACATTTTTACTATTTTACATTTTTACATTTTACATTTTTTACACATTTACTTTTACTTTTTACATTTTATATTTTACTTTTTACTTTTTACTTTTTACTTTTTACTTTTTACTTTTTACTTTTTACTTTTTACATTTTACTTTTTACATTTTACTTTTTACTTTTTACATTTTACATTTTACTTTTTACTTTTTACTTTTTATATTTTTACATTTTACATTTTACTTTTTACTTTTTACATTTTACTTTTCATTTTACTTTTTACTTTAACTTTTTACTTTTTACTTTTTACTTTTTACTTTTTACATTTTACTTTTTACATTTTGCATTTTACATTTTACTTTTTACATTTTACATTTTACATTTTACTTTTTACTTTTTACTTTTTACATTTTAACAATTTTAACCGTTTTTACATTTTTATTTTACATATTTTCTTTCTGTTTATTTTTTACTTTTTACTTTTTACATTTTACTTTTTACTTTTTACTTTTTACTTTTTACTTTTTACTTTTTACTTTTTACATTTTACTTTTTACTTTTTACATTTTACATTTTACATTTTACATTTTACATTTTACATTTTACATTTTACATTTTACATTTTACATTTAATATTTAATATTTAATATTTTATATTTTTATTTAATATATATATTATAATTTATATTATACTACATAATACTAATTATATTATATATTATACTATATTATACTAATTATATTATACTATATTATAGTACAATATATAGTATATATTGTACTATATTATATTATATTGTACTATATTATATATTATATTATATTATATTATATTATTATATAAATTATCACAGATTTTAATAACAAAAGATTTCGATCAAATTTATTTTGGAAACCTCGAATTATTTTAACACCGCTCATCATAATAATCATGAGCACAATTGTATCGGGAAAATTTAAACTAAAATTGGATTTACATCCGACTGCAGCGAGTTTTTCAGAAAATTCAGGAAATTTTTTTTTATTGTTATTCTAAATAAATATCAGTTGACATATATAAATAAATGTAACTGTATACTATTATTTAATTTAATTTAATAAAATTAATTAAAGTTTAGGTTAATAAAATTAATTAAATAACTAAATTTATGAATATAAAAAAAAACATAAATGGAAAAAAAATATATATATTTGGTGGTAACCACCATTAAAATTATTGGAACTTATTAAAATGTGAATAATTAATAAAAATCAAATCTACTTCATTTAAAACTCCTCAATGATAAAAAACAATGATAAAATAATAATTTTCGCTAAGTCACCGATGTTTAATAAATTAACGAAAGCATTTTAAAAGGGCAATATGCGCTAAGCCCCCGATGTTTATTTACATCATGCGATCATTTTAGATTGGCTACATTAAAAAAAAATAAAAAATTGAAATTTTACGATGTAAATCTCGCTGCAACACTTCGCTTGAAATATATTCAAGGCCTTTAAAGAATCTTTAACGTTGAAGTATTCTTCAATTTTTAAAGATTTATAT
>JABUQX010051930.1:0-25000 GCA_015478945.1 Trachelipus rathkii
AAGGTATCAATTTCATTACTATATTAATTAATAAATAATTATATATATTATAATATATAATATATATATTAATAGTTATATATTAATATATAATAAATATATATACTATATATATAAATATATACTAATAATATAATATACTATATATATATATATAATATGAAATATTAATATATGTAATTATAATAATATATATATATAATGATATATATATTAAATATATTACTATTAAGAAATATATATATATTAATATATAATTTATTATATATATATAAAATAATATCTAATATTATTAAACTTAATAAATATTTAATATATATATATATATATATATATATATATTCTTAGTTATTAATATATAATTAATATAGTAAAATAAGTAATAATTATTTAGATGAGGTCTCTAAAAATATATTGTCTTCTGTTCTTTTTAGTTAATATATTTAGTTACCTAGTTATTAAATATATATAGATATATATTAATAAATATAATACATTAATGAAAATCGCTTTTGCAATATAGTAATGATGTAGTACTAGCTTAAATGATAATTGATGTTGATAGTAAATAATATTACTAATATATCAATCAATACTCATGGAATTAAGATATATATAATTTGCCTATCTGGACCTAAGAAATATATATGATAGGGTCACTACTGGGGGTATCAGTTAATGTGGTGAAAACAATCACAGTATTTATTCACGACTGTTCCCTATACCTATATACTACCTAAGGTACAAGAATTACAGAGTGAGTGAGGGTTTATAATTGACTCACTAGGAGGATTATACCGGAGTCACTGCTATCACGCTGCTTCAAGTGAAGTGTATATATATGGGTATTACCATATAAATAGTGGATACTGAGCTCATCCTGGTGAGACGTACCATACTACACTTATCGGTGATAGTGTGAGGCGACGTCACAGAGGACTTGATGGGGAATAAATAGATTTGGAGAGTCATAAATGAGCCGCAAGAAATACTGCTCTACTCGGATATAACCCAGTGACACGCGCTGCGCCCTCCTCTTCCTCTATATATATCATCTCTACTTCTACTATCTCGCCTAGCTTCTATATTATACTTTAGTCTCTATGCTTCTTGAGCGCGCTACTAGCAGTAGTATATTCGCCTATACATCATACTTTCAGCTTCAGCGCTTCTACAATGACACGCCGCGTCGAAGTCCCAGTTCCGTTACTCCTCATGAGGATCTTTAAGGTATAGCTCACATTTCAGTACTTCTATATCCAATACTAGACTCCAATTCATGAGTAACGGTATGAGATATTAATGAGTATAGGTACTACAATTCTGAGTAACATGGATCAAGTACCCTTAAAGTTAAAGGCTGCATATTAACTACTATACTCAACCGGTAGTAATATAGTGCCAACTTAGCTCACGATTTGCCATACAGTATATAGATATATATATAAATATAAATAGTAATTGATATATATAATATATTATATTATAAGTAGATATCATATATATATATATTATATAAATAGCGTACGGTAGATAAAAATTATATAGATAGAGAGATAATATTGAATAAGATAAATAATAGTAAAAATACGAGAGATATATAATATATATAATAATAATAATAGAGATAATTAAACATATATTATATATACATAGTATATATATATATATAAAATGATATAATAAGATTACATTAATATATAATTTTAAAAATGAATGTATAGCGTAGGGTATATATATAATAGAAGATAGATAATAAGTATATAAGATATAATATATAAGAATATATATATATATTTATATTATTAACGATAGAGATAGATAGATATAAGTATATAATATATAAGTATATCAATATATATTAGAGAAGATAGTAATATAATATATATAATATAGATAATAAACTAATAAATTAAATATATATAAGAAGAATTATAAGTAAGGAAGTAATAATATATATAATAAGATATAAAATATATAAATATATGATCTCGTAAAGCAGGACAAGCGTGGTAAATCACGGATATAAAAATAAAATAATAATGGGAAAATAAATAATAAAAAACAAATTATTATAGTTAAAATAGAGCTAAAAATAGTACGTGAGTACAACCGTGAAAGTGAAGAGACACAATATACTTGGTCACTGATAATTATAGTCACGATGGAAGTTAAGATATTAAACAGAGATATTTAATTAATAGAGTGAGTAATAAAGCGACACATTTTTAATAGATTAATATAAGTAATATGAAATATATGAATATATAATAATATACGTATAGATGATATATCAAATTGAGAGTATATATTATATTAATATTATATTAGATATATATAGAGATAATAATATAAGATATTATATTAAGAGAGATATGTTCAATGTAGTAGGTCAAAAGGCCAATACTTAATATTTAATGGGTATAATAGCGCATGAAGTAAGAAGGCTAAGCTACGTAATTCAAATATTTTAATAATTATTAGAAGTTGAAAAAATAAATATATAAAGAAGTTAAAGAAACTCACAATTTAACACAATCAATATATTTAAAAAGCAATAAGATAATAAGTCACTCTCCGGGCACTCCACCATTCTCCTAAGGGTGTAGATGATATGGAACCCTGAAATTTCGGTAAATTTATCTTATAAGCAAGATCTGAGTCGGAAATCATAATTAATTATTATTCTAAATAACTATGAGTTAGAATAAATAAGTGAGGATAAGGTGATCCATAGCCAACTTTTATATGATATAATCCGCAGCCTCACTAAAAATGCTCATTTCATTATATGTTATCTGGTTACAAGAGATAAAATTCTTATAGAAGTGGCGACGTATCTTAATGTTTAAAATATTTCTCATTCAATGGCGACCTAAAAAATATTATATAAATATATAAGTCGAGGCACTGCTATTTAATGATCTTTTATTGAGCGTATCTAGCTTATCGTTCGAGGTTTCTATATAGATTTTAATATTTATTGAATAAACCCTGATTATGATTAATAAAAGTGAAAATCTTCCGGTGCGATTTATCTTGAATTTCATTTTTTAGGCTACACGCAGCACGAACACAGTATTTATAGATACTGTTAACTAACAACAGCAAACAACACATATATTTATATTACTATAATATATAATTTGATATATATTTAGTATTATTATATATATATATATAGATATATATATATTATATATAATAATTATATATATATTAAGATTAATATTAAAATAATATTAAAGTACTATATATAATATAGATAATAACTAAATTAATATAATATATATATATATATAATATATATACCTAAAGGTATAATAATATATATATATGAATAATATAATTAGTATAGGTAGGTATACGAGGCGCCGCGATGTAAACCCCAACAATGACATATATCACCTATGATATCATGAATATATAACCTCATTAAAAAAAGGCTATCCTGACATACTCGGAGGCATGAATAGTTAGCTTCAAAAAGTAATATAAAGATGGCCATTATAATATATATATATTATAATGCGCGGTATATTAAGATTATAATATAAATATATACGAATTTAAAATAATGACATCAGAATTATATAATATTGAAATATAGATTATAGGATATAGAATATTACCAGATTATATTTATCCAGTACTATGAATCTGTTATGAGAATGTTTATGAAATAATACAAATGAGGGAGGTAGGATAATTATATATTATACCTAAACACTTTAATCTACTATATTATTTTAATTTAATTGATTGGAAATTTAAATATTTTTTATTAGTATAATATAGACTAACTCTATATCTCTCTCAAGGTATATATATAAAATATATATAGTATAATAAATATATATAATACGGTATATATGAATTATATATAGTATATATATATATATATAATATATATATAATTTAATATATAATAATATTATATAATAAATATAATATATATATATTTAATTAAATTATATATAATATATAATATATATAATTATATATATTATATATATAATATATTTATTAAGTATATATAAATAATAAAAATAATAATTATAATTAAACAGGTTTACATTTGTAATGTACTATAACAAATGTTTTAATATTTTAGGACAAATTTCAGGTAATTTAATAAAGATTTGTCAATATAACAAAAGAGAATCACTGACAGAAGTGTATCACTGTACTATGCAATATCTAATTATGTTAACTCTATGAAAATTATTATGAGCAAATACTTCATGATATGCAAGAACTATTTTCTCTATAATATTCAAAAGTGTATTAACAGTACATATTTAGTTATTTTATCTAAAAAAAAAAGGTATTAATTGATATCCTATGTTAAAATGTATAGTTCATTCAAGTATAAATCATACCATATACTAATATAAAAAGGTATTGCAATCATATATAAACATATAAATAATATCTATTAATAATACATATATATAATATTAATAAGATATTATTAGATAATTAGATATAATATATATATAATCAACTTAATATAATATATTATATTATTAATAATATAATATAATAGAATATATAATAATATATAATATATATAATATATAATATATATAATAATATATATATATATATATATATATATATATAAATATACATATATGATGATTATGTGTGTGTGTTAGTGGTGTGTGTGTGTGGTGATGTGATGTACAAACTTTAAATTCTACATACAATATGTGAGTTAAACAGTAGTTCAACCTACATGGACTCACCTAGATTAACCATAAATAGCTACTCTCCTAGGTTCGCCTGATAACTAAATTATCAAGTTCCTTGGATTCTTTTATTCTGTTTGTAAACGCATGACAAGTTCTTCTCTCAAAGAGAGCATTGAGTTTCACTGTATTGGGTACTTAGAGGGAACCCGAGTGATTAAATAATATGATTATAACTAATAATAATAATAATCATAAATTAATATAATATTATAATTAATCAATAATTAATTAATAATAATAATAATAATAATATAATGATAATGATAATGATTAAATGATAGGAATAATAATAATAATACATATAATAATAGGGACGGCACCCTCCACTCTTGATAGTATAGAGTAATGAAATAAGTAAGAAAGGAAATTAATACAATCTCATACACTTTATTAAAGTGAAAACCATAAATATAATAATAATAATGAATAATAATAATTAGATTAATGCACCTAATAATAATAATAACTAAATTATAATAGGGGGTGTAAAGAGTCGTAGACACAGGGATGATCCCCGAGGAGTTAGGTCTCATTAACTGTTGTGATTATTGATAATATGAAAAAGTCCATAAAAGGAATAGGTTAAGTAATTTATATATATTAATTAAGTTCAAGTAATAGAAAAAAACTATCGTGTGATATATAGTGAAGGAGAAGCGACAATTCGGAAAACAGAAAAAACAACGCGGTATCCTAGAAACGAACCTATATTAAATGGGGCGTGGAAATTGGTCAGATAGGAAGATATGCTGGTAACACGTTTAAAACAACTTCCTAATTATGAGAAATTATTCATTATATTTAGGGCGATTTTTCCCAACAATATATATAAAGGAGCAGGAGTAAAAGAGTAGACAAGCGCGTGTAACTGGATACGAAGTGGAGAATAATAGGTATTGATTTAATGTTGTTATTAGTAAGGTTATAGGGCTTCACGTATGCGCTTCAGGATTATTGATTTTTAATGCGATTATATATATATGGAGTGATAGGGTCAACATCTGGGAATGTAATCAAGGAGTTAGGACAATATGAGTAAGGCCTCAGGTGGTAAATAGAAAAGTAATAAACGAGGCGAGGAGTTGGAATTGATGGATAATTGAGGAATAGGATATATGATGATTGTACAGGAGGTTTCATGGTTCACTTATGTGATGGGATATACTCAAGTAGGTGTGAAGGAAGGGGTAGAAAGAATTATCAAGTTGTAGTAGTAGGTTAGGAGTATAGTAATGGAGTATAGTGAGTAAGAAGGAGAGAAATTAGAGGTAATGAAGGTATAGGGGGTAACTCATGTATTTATAGGAAGAGTATGATAGGTAGCGTAGGTGTGAGAATATTATGAAGATTATAGTAGGTACATAGATGATATGGAATAAGATGAGGAGTGTTGTGAGAAGCGTAGTGAGGTGAAGGTAGTAGATTTAGAAAGTGATAAATAGGTAGAATAAGAATATATAGAGGAAGTGTAAAGGTGATGTGAGTAGCGAGGCTAGATCCTCGAATGATGGATAAAGATTAGGTGAATACATGATATACGTAGTAAAAAAGCTGAGGTAAAAGTGATTGATCATGACATAGATATAGTGAAGATAAAGAGGTAACATAATGTAATCATAAGGTGTAAGGGGTAGAATAATAGATAGCAATTTAGAAAAGTAATAAGCAGTGCAAGGTAAATAGTAGCCTGTTAGGAGTAAAATATAGGGACTAGTAATAAGTAGTAAACTAGCTAATGGAGGCGCTAGTATAGCTGCCCTAGTGAGCGTGAGTTATAGTAGGGCCATACCCTAGTAGTAGAGTATGCGAGCGTGTAGGTCGTGTGTAATGCTTTGTGTGGGAGACCAGAGGTTCTGCAAAGCAGGAGTGCCTGTCTATAGGATGCCTAGATGGAAGGGTAAAGAGGAGAAGAGGAGCGAGAATGGAATGAAAAAGGATATAGAGAGTGAATTCGAGGAGCCGGAGAGGCTACCGGAAGAAAAATTGAGAAAGAAAGGATGGCAAGAATGAAAGAGAAGAAACTAGAGAGGGAGGAACAGAAGGCTTCAGAGAGAGCGGCCCAAAGAAAGAAATAGTAAAGCGAGAGCTCGAGTATAGGTCTAGCGCGAGAGAGAAGAGAGCAGAGAAGCAAGAATAGAAGAGTAGAGAAGATGAAGAATGTTATTGCAGAAGGATTAGAGTAGGAAGAGAAGAGAGAGAGAGGATAAGAAGAGATTAGAAGTTAAGTATTAGAGAAGATTATGAGAGATAAGTAGTAGAGTATAATAGTATAAATATTAATATTAATTATATATATAATTTATACTGAAAAGTATAGATGAGAGATTATTAAATAAGAAATAAATTATAGCACTGCTGCTTCTTAAATTATTCTTATTTATTATTATTATTTTATTATTATTAAAATATTATTATTATTAATTTATAAAATTTATTATATTTATTTAATTTATTATTCTTATTAAGTAGTTAAGTAGTAGTAGTAGTAGTAGTATAGTAGGTTAGGATTATTATTAGCTATAGTAGTAGTAGTAGTAGTATATTTTTATTTAGACAGTAGATGTAATTAATCTACACTAGAGTTAATGATATTAATAGTTTTATATTGTGAAATATTAAGTTTAAGTCAGTAGAAAAAATTTGTAATTTACTTAGTACACGTAGGCTATGTATATATAATACTACATCTACATAGAACAAGTAAACTAATTAACCATACATTCACATTTCTTACAACGCATTAAAAAACAGCAACCTTTTACGAATTTAATCACCTTTACTTAAAAAAGGCACCACGTAGTGCAAAAAATAACAAACTACCTAAGTATATAAATATATAAGAATAACATAACTAAAATAATCATTATTTGTATATAATATTATTCACTAATAATAGATATATATTATATATAATAGTAGGTATAATTTTTATAATATAGATTAATAATTACTATATATACTATATATATATAATATATATTAATATATATATATATAATATATATATATATAATAATAAATAATATATATAAATTATAATAATATATTAATTAATATATATACTATATATTAATATAAATATTTACAATTATATATAATAATATTATATATATATATATAATAATATATATATCTAATTAGTAACACACGTTCCAAGTATATTATCTTAATCACATATTTATTCATAGTTATCTAACCATTAGTACCACGTCATTTATAATTACTAGATATAATATATATTATTATATATTTAATATATATATCTAAATATATATTATTAATATAAATATTATATATAAATATATAATATATATAATATTAATAAGTTTAATATAATTAATAATAGATATAATATATAATATATAGTATACTATATTAATAATATATAATTATTTATAGTTATAAACTATATATATAATAATTACAATAATTATAATATATATATTAATATAATATTAATATTTATGAGATTGTACGTATGATTTATCACTATCCGGCATAATATACGATGCTCGGATAGTGAAATTAATCACTTTAAAACCGCCGATCAGTGAATCGTATATAAGTCAGATTATAGTATTAAAGGTTATATATAGAGCCAAGCAGAGGTTAAGAGATGAGAGAGAGAGAGAGAGGAGTAGAAGGAGAGACGAATGAAGATAAGAGAGAGAGAGAGAGATGAATGAAAGAGAGAGAGAAATGCGTACCATTAGTATATTAGTATATTTATATTATATTATTTTATTACAAAAATACACAGAAAAAAGAATAATATTCAGCACTGAATTATCTTTTTTAAATTAAGTTCGTATATTTACTTTCGGAAATTTGAGATGAGGCATGATCATAACGCCATATATAGAAAGAGCTCTGAGTATTATATTAGAAACAAATCATATACTCCAATCTGAAAAAATAAATTTATAAATAAGTTTAAATGAGGATTATTGAAAAAAAAAAAAATTATCTTAACTTTAAATCTCCAATAATTTTAAAAAAACACAAATAAATAAAATTAATAGAATTTTTAATCCTTTTTTTTAATCCGCGTCACTCGGAATAATACACTCACACAAGGCAGGCACCAAAAGGAGACCCAGATCAATGGTTCTCAACAACCAATATATAATACCCTAATATATATAACCAATAAACCTCATACTAGCTTCTACACCATTATTAGGGAGGAATAAATGAACTCAAAATTACTACAACGATGGTATTTTATATATATAGGGTACGAGGCATAAAAATACCTACCTATTGATCGATTATTTACCCCAAGATTGATTGGAACTATAACTTTACAATTTATCACTTAGCACCACAATAGATACTACAGTTGATCATATATCTAGGGATTATACCATAGACGTCGTTCGGGAATTAGTAGTAGTTCTTTTAAATATAGGTAACATCATACTCACGACATGACCTAATTCAACGGCTGGCTAGGAATACAGAAAGAATCGATTTTTCATGGAAATTCAGCAATGGATACCATAGCTATCATGAATGTATATTTGATTTATAATATCTATGTTCTTATTGATATCATTTGCTCATTTATTATATTGAGCTAGTGATAGGATAAATTCCTCTCACTTTATAGCAGCATAAATTAATTTAAAGGCACGGTCAATTATTATCTATATTATAGGGCGCTAATAATCAATAAAATTTACATTTGAAATGAGCTCAGTAGAATTTGATCCTAAACACCTATAAACTGAGCTTTTTATAGTTGAGCCTCATACATAAAACGTCCTCTTTTTATTGCCCTCTTGTTGCTGTAGTTATTTCAAGAATATTATTTTAAAAATATTTATTAAAACTATATATATTTTTATTTAGAGAGACAATTTTTTCAAATCACCTACCTCATATAATTACTTTTCAAGCTGAATACTGTCACATAGATTGTAGCTCATATCCTACATACAAATCATACACGAGAAGTAGTAAATTGTGCAGTTGTTGAGAGTGTGCTTTTCTGCATCCGCAAGATTGCACTACTAACCAATTTGCTCCACATCCACGAGATTAGTTGTCTGTTCTCGCTAATGAAATGCACAACTACACATTCCGATTTTCCTCTGCTCTCTATTAAACATTTGGTCCATTAATGGCCCGTCAAACTGGCAAGAAATTCACTTAGCCTATATAGTACACAGCGTTGAATTAGCAAATCGTTGTCAATCGCAAATCTTTAGTTAATAAAATTTTGCTGTTGTGTATTCTTTTTTACCGCATCTATATATGTAAAGCTATGAGCCAACGACATATTCCAAACAGTATTATTTATTAGGATATAATTTTCACTCTAAAAAATAGATAAATTTACCTTTATAACATAAAAATTATCTACGTAAACGATGCATATCTTTCCCAAGTAAGGCCTGAAAAATATGATTTGTTGATCAGCTAACGAGTAAGAAAAAATAAAATATATTACAAAACTCCACCGACTGCAGAAAAACTGTTTTTATTGGGGGAAAAGTGAAATTTTGAAGATTATCTTTTCCACTACCGTATACAATCATTAATATTTATATCAGGATTGTAATAGTGAGGTCAAGAATTGCAACTTATTTTTTACTTAGAAATATAAGTAATATACACAAAAGAATTTTAGAAAACTTTCGAAATTTTTTTATTTATTTGTAAAACATAAGTACCAATGAAACAATAATCCAAAATACTATCACTTTACTTAGCATATAATATTTAATGTAAATTACTACAGAAAAAAAAGAAGTCATAAAGTGTAAAAAATAAAAATTTGCAGCTCGTGCAGTCTACATACTCTGAAAATTTAATCCATCGCATGATAGACAAAAACCTATTACTATTTTGATGATGTTCATTGTAAAAGAACAAGAGAGAATAGTCCGAAAGTTGACCTCCTTCGCGCCCAGATATAAGAGCACAGAAAACAATTTAAATTTATCAAACAACACCTCGAACCAACCACACTCCCACCCAATATATGAGTCCAAGAGCGTATGACCTGCAGATAAAAATGTGTCATTCTATCGATAAAAGCTCCCCGATCCTAAGCACGTGATGATTACAAGGTGTCTTGAGAATTCGAAAAAATACACAATGCATAATAAGGTGTTATTTTGAATGATCTAATCGGTTTCCATTCAAAGAAAAAGATACAACATGGATTAATTATTTCAAAACATTTTTTTCTCAAATTATTATTTTTTGGCTAATACACTGAACGAAAAAAATGAGTTACATCCAGAAATAACGCCAACTAAGAGGCAATTCAGGACTGTGAATGTCAAAAAAAAAGAGAGTGATTAGTAATAATTTCCGAAAGGTTATCATTCTTGACAGAACACTACTTACGGTACATCAGAATACACAACACTCGTCATACTCACTCTCCAGATCCGTTCTATATCGGAGGTCAAAAATTGCCTTCAACACGAGTGGTTTTCATCTACGATCAAAAAGCGGCGCTTTGATCATCTTCTCTCTCTTCTCTCTCCTCCTGCTCTCTCGTCAATAACTCGTCTCGTAATCGTCTCCTCTTCTATGTCAGGGGGGGTCGGGAAATATCATCGGGCCAGCCCCCTCGTCATCAAACCCCAAGAGATCACACCACGTTCCTCTCCTAACTCTTATATATGAGTAAAACGTATATGTCACCATGATGCTATTTAATGTCTTGAGAAATTTCTTTTTCACTTTAAAGAGATGATATGTTCAAAGGCTGCTCATACTGGTTGCCGGTCTGTGCTCTCTCAAGCAGGGAGCTCGACAGCACCACACAAAAGGAAAACGGTCTCACGACGACGAAATACACACACAGCGCTACACACAGCACACATTATATTATACATATATAATATATCATAAACTAAAATATACATATATATATATATATATACATATAATATATAAGTATAACTATTATATATATATATTATAATATAATTTCTTTACGTTTTCGGTTCACTAATAGTCTGTTATCATCATTTTTTTTATTCATTATTATTCATTCTTATTATTATCATTATTATTATTATATGTTATTAGAGTAGCAATACAGAGTGTAGTAGGTAGTAGTAGTAGTAGCTAGTAGTAGTAGTAGTTAGTCACTCTATACCATACCTTTATTTTCTATTTCATAATCAAAGCAACTTAATCTAGTAGCCGCAGAAAAAAGGAAAAAATCTATGTATTCACTAAATGACGTGGCTGAAAACCTTGTATCTATACATTAAAACACTGCCTTTGTTCTTGCAAATGTTAATGGATATGGACAGTTTTTTTTATTATATATTCTAAAAAGTCCTTTCTTTCTCTCTCGGCATCTCACATCTCCTCTCCACCATCCTCTCTCTCTCTCGGTCGTCTCTCTCCTGTCCCACAGAAATTCATAGCTATCCACTTAAGCTATCATCTGGAAACTTTGGGGAAACGGGGCTGGGGGGAGAGGCTCGCCGGGAGTCGGAGTTCGTTGCGGATCGGGAGTCGCTGGGCGTCAAGGTCCAGGAGCGGAGGCGAGTCGAAAATCTGTTGGCAAGGGGGTCGGAGCGCGAGTGGAAATAAGCCTTGGGCCAGTGAGGCGGAGGCGAGCGAAAAGTCTTGATGAAAGGAAGGGAGTCGAAAAGAGAGGAAATATATTATATTAGTTAGGAGAATAAGAGTGAAGAAGAAATTTAAGGATATGCAAGATAAGATTAGTTAGTAGAATAATTTGTAATTATTAAGGAATAAAAAGGCGGGAGATAGGAAGGAAGTTCATATTGTTTCTGCTAATTTCGTAATTAATATATATAATGTTCATAATATATATATAATAACTATATATATAAATATTTTAATAATAGTTATATATATACATATATAATAATAAATTTATATATTTACTAAATATAATAATATATTAAAATATATATAATATATAATATATATATATATAATTAGTTCACTATAAAATATCATCCATCACACTCAAATTAGCTCCTTTTTCCTCAAGTATCGGGGGTAAGTGCATGACATCATGAAAGAAAGTGTAGATAAATAGACACTATCGAAAAGAAGTCCAGCCTTCGTCGCCATCCATCCTATCCATCTATGAGACTCGTCGACATCAGAAAATCCACCCGAGAGAGCTCAGAGACCTCGACGGAGACGACCCTCACTATGGCTTATGTGAGGTTCATCGCACGTGGCCGGTGGCCACAACAATATACCCTTCACAAACTGCCCGCCATCTCTCTATCTCATGCACTTCGCTCGGGCCTCTGCAAACACATTTCTAGTCCCGCCAATTTTTACTGATCAATCCATTTACTTCTCCCCAACGGGTCGATCTCACACCCACAACTATTAATCCCTAACAACCGACCTATCATCATCTCTTCCATAGACAATCATCTCAACGACTCGTTATTCTATATCCTTCTTCACACTTCAACTCCCTAATACGTTCATCTTCATTTATAAATTTCTACCCTAACACGCCCTCGCGTTTTATGTACAGTTACAGTTAGATCTTCTCTATCACCAAGTCTCACTACTTAACATTAACACAAGGTAGAAAACATACCCACATCGGTAAGCATAAACAGACGAAGCATCACTCAAACGAATAACACCTCTATCATACCACTATACAAACTTATTGACAATCCAGCCACAAGGAACGCATCGGGTCAGGTCATAAAAAGGGGAATGTATCGATACTTCCCGCCACTCAACTTAAAACACCTGCATCATCCTTCCCTTTCATCAACATCTATCGCTAAATATATTAAATCAACACTTGGATTCGTTGTTCCCACCTAACATAGAATCACAAAGATGCCGAGACCTCGCTCTCACCACACCATAACACCTTACCCTACTAGTTACTTGGAAACCCTAGGCAAAGTGGTCTCTTACACACCTGCCAATCTTCTCCTACCAATCTCCTCAAACCCCTCAGATCACCAAACAAAAACAATAAGTATCATGAACTCCCCATATAAAGTTGCAGGGCAACCCTCCACTCCATATTCTCCTCATCCAAGTAACAACATACCTGCCCCCCCATCCTAATTCGGGACAGATATGTCCCGCTCATTACAAAATAAAGATTCAGGACGATCAAAACACATCTGCCCTCACTCGCTATAGTATAAAAATCAAATATATAGAATAATAAAAATAATATCTTATTACATATAATAGACTTACAATATAGATTATAAAATACATATATACACTCTAAACTAATATATTATATATAATATATATATAACTAATATAATAATTAAAAACATATACGCCAAAGTAATAAGTAAATGACTATAACTTATTAAGTAACTTAGAGAACAATAACGGTAATTTATACATGGGCTGTATAATTAACAAAAAATTATTTCATATAATAGTTAATATGTGTTCCGAAAACTGATACTATGTTTGTTAAATCTATACGGCTTAATACTTTGCTGTAAGGTAGTTTACCGACAGGCATGTTGAGATTAGAATTTTTCCTCGTTTTCTATAATCTTCATATCAAAATAAAGTAAAGAGTCCGTGTAAAAAATAGTAGAAACAAAAAGCATGAAGATACATCACTCTACTCTATTAGCGGAACACCATTCAAGTACACGAAAGGCGAAAGACGAAGGTCAAAGTCGAAAACATCGATAACAAATATTAGAGCAACTGCGAATCCACAACTGCAGGCGGATCGAAATTTTTGCTGAAAAGAGAAGCTCGATTCGAAAGTCGAAAATTTTTGTTTCAGTGGAGTCGGGTGGAGTCGGAGTCCGAAAATCCAATACACGATCAAAACACAGTAACGACAAGATCTAACGGAGACGATCCGGAAAAATTATTTTCAGACTCGGAACAGTCCCGGCTTAGCGAGAAAATCCTGTCATTTACTAAGTAGAGAAATACGCTCCAGTTATCAGCTAATACAGAGGAATACGACTTAAGTAAGAAGACCGCAGACTAAGACAGATCAGATCCAGGCAACTAGATGGCACAAAACGATATAACAGACATACCTATATATGACATAGCATGGCGAACGAGACTAAAGATCAGCACATAACCAGCATACGCACACAACAACTCGAGATGTTAAAGACCTCATACAATGACGAACATAGACACTAAAGAAAGCATAACGAGCATACAGATGATAGAGACCAGCGCAATCGGGTACTTTACACGAGGGAGAGGAGGGGAGGGTACCCGCCCGGACTTGTACAGAATAACGAATATAACAGGATGTAAGAGCGACAAAGAATCAGTAACAGTATCTAGGACACTGTAAAGTACAAGTAGAGAAAGGTACGACTTACAGAATAAATAGAAAGTACATACCACAAATGATACTAAAAATAATATATAAGCGAAATCAATAAGCAATTCGATTTCTGAAATATGTCTAATAAAATTTGTTATTAATGATCGGAATCCCTCTCTCTCTCTCCGTACCCACGCCAAGTCGACCTTCAATCTAACCTACTCATCGCTCTCGCTCTACGAGGCGCCACCTAGCGAATAACACTGCAACATACACCTGGTCGCATAGCTACAACGCTCTCTCACTCACAAGACAACACAGCACATACACACATCATAACACACAGAAATCACGATCACACACTTACAATAAGACCAGTATAGGAATCTTAGACGAAGCGGCCGTACCAGGCAGAATCAACTCGGCATATTATACTAGATAGTGACTCTATAAGATACAACTGCATAACTACAAAGTAACACCGCTACACAGCAGAAGAAGGATTAGAATAAGATTCTAATGAATCAAACGTTATGTATCAATATAAACGGATAATATATAGTAGATATAAGAGATTCATGAAAAGATATAGCTCAATATAATATATAATATATATAAGAATACAAAAATATATATATAAATATAATAAATTACATAATAAAATTATATATATTATATAATTACTATAAATATATAAACAGAGCGCGACTCCTGCACTTAACTTAAAGAAACATCTATGCAATCTTCACTACTTACGGATAAAATTCTCATTTGTTTGCGAAAATTATACAAAATAAAGGAATTATTTAACAAAATTTAACAAAAAGGTAAAATCACGCAATAAAAGCGATTACCCATAAAAAATGGCGGCAAGTATCCACCCATACGATGGTGGAGACGGCGCTGTGATTTAGATTGATTTAAATATTAAAGTTAATCTGGAAATCAAACGATAAACGTTAGAAAAAGAAAACGGGTTAGAAGGAAGAACTTAATTATTAATATAAAACAAAAAAATATATATATACGTAATATAATATTATATATATATAATATATATAAATAACTATATTAATATATATATATCACATATTATATATTTAATATCAAGCTGCTGCGCACCGAGTGGCCTACCTATCCTATGGCGACTATCATGTAGGCGCAAAAGCGCATAGCGCAACAAATTAAAAGCGACTAAGCAAAGGGCCACGGCAATGTCTCTGCGGCTATAGCCGCGCATAGAACAGAAACAGAGCATTTTTTTTACCTAAAATAGAACTTAGAACGTGCAAACCTGTATCACTAAAACAGTGTAAAAACTTTTATAATATATTAATTATAATATATATAAATAATAATATATAATATATATATAATATAAAAATAATAAAAAAAATATAAATATATACTATTAAAATAAATTGGATCTCACCAATAATTAAACGAAAGATCATTCAGTAAGAAGATGAACAATAATCATCGGATTGTTTCTTTATCAACTCGTAGATATTGAAACGAATATCGGGATATAGAATACTTAATAGTAAGGCCATATAATATCTCCATCAGATTAGTAGAGATAAATAACGTATCTTTTTTGTTGTGAGCTGACTGATACAAAACCAATCACATTAACAAATCTGGAGTTAAAATAGACACACCATTAATTCAAAGCCACACAGGAAATCCCGCTTCAGGGTAGTGTCATCCCATTAATCAAAATTTTAAATGTCAATTAAATAAAATAACTCTTACACTGGAATTTTTCTCAGGATCAAATAGGACCAAATACCTGGTCACTTTATGAACAACACATCTAGTATACCAAGTCGGAATTGAATCCATCAGTCATCTAACATTCATATTCTGTGACAGCTCTATATAATCCACAAGTCCCATCAAGAACTATCGACTCATGCACCAAAGGCACTCAGTCACATATAAGTACGACCTGACATAATGGGATAAGATAAAATGCATAATATACTATTTAATTGCCAATTATCATTAGATCACTGCCCAAATTTAAATATATTACTATTTTCATCATATTTATGTTGTAATGTCCATATTATCATTATATACGATAACATATGCTATTACTAATTATTTGTTATATAAATTGTAAATATCGTCCTCGGCATATAGATCAATATAGATCGACAAATATAGTCTACACTGATATACCATATAAGGCCGCTTAATAACGACTGGAGTTTGTAAACGAATGACGAAAACTTCTATGTAATGCAGACTTACGGAATAATTTCAGGCACACTGTTAGGTAGTGAGGTGAGGAATGTAGCAGAGGAGTACCCAAAAGAAGCCGCTCGAGCCCAAGTGGTTGGGCGGCAACGACGAAGAAATAAAGAGCGAAAGTCAGGCAAAAGGGAAGAGGGGAAAACCCGTGGGAAGACACAAAAAGAAAAACTCATCCGATAATTTATATAAATCAACACAATCACCATGCACCCCAACCCAGTGCCCGACTTAGTGGCTTTGCCAAGAGCCGTGAGGGGTTCGTTATTGTTCAATAATCTTGATGTGAACGCAGTCACTATAAAAAATTCTTTAAACTATTTACGAAATGTAGATGGAGGACGAGAACGACGGTAGGGCTGTTCGCTGCTGCCTGTCAACTCTCCGCTGCCCTTGTATACGCCACAAGCGCGTGCAGCGGAGATCTCTAAGAAATCACTACCGGCACCACCCACACAGACCAACCTCCCACAAAATGTTCTCACTTGCTTCATTCCTTGAGACTCATGGTGATCAGGCACCGATACACTGCAGTACGGATGCACGATGCAAATAAACCTGACGACTGGCAACGAGCAACCCTCATTCGAGTCACAGTGCAGAACATTGAATTGAAATGTGTGTGTTCCATTCGACGCGGCGTCTCCTTACTGATCGGACGTGTGAAGAGTCTTTCAATTTCTGGTCTATACTGATGTCCTTCAAGGAAGATAAATACACAGACGCAACGCGTCTGACAGAATATGACCCATCAACAAAGGGCGACGAGTGCAGGAACTCGCATAACATGGCAAGGCCTAGCCATTTTTACGATGCAAAGTGCGGATAACAACACACTCAGTGAAGCAATAGTGATTCGATAATTTCGTGGCGAAAGGGGCGGATGAAAACACGTTCGTGCTGTGGATGGTAATGAGAAATAGAAATAGCGATACGTGAATAAGATCTAGGGTGGGAGGAAAGCAGTAGGTGAGGCATAGCATTCTAGGTGTGATATAATGGGAGCTGGCACGTGAGGAGTTGAGAAGCTGAGTGAGAAATAAAAAATAACAAAAAAAAAAAAAGAGTAATGAGGGACATACGCTCAGATACCAGACATACATTAATGACACTACATACAGGACAGAAGCGGCGTAGTGAGGGTGAGGGTCACGAAAACACAGGTGACGGGTCCAATGCTGCGTAAAAAGGGATACGTAAGGAGCAAGGGTAAGGTGAATGCAACTGGGGGAATATACCGCGAAAGTGATGATATTACTCCACAAAAAAAGTGAGAGCAGAGGGAGTGGAAGCGAGCGGTAGAAGTTAGCGAGGATGCAAAAGCCAACTACAAACGGCGTGAGAAAGCGGTCAGAATATCTGCGGTACAATAGATGAGCAAGAGGGGCAGCTCAAGTGAGAGATGATCACCACGGGTAGGATGAGTAGGGTAGAAACACATAAAATACGTAGTATAACAGACTAAGAGATTAGACTCTTATGTGAGGAAGACTATGCTAGTTGATCGGGAGATAGCAAGAATATAATCTGATAAAACAGCCAATATCCACCTATTTGCGAGCTGTCTGGCTCCTCGACCCTTAATGGTTCAGCGTGGACTACCGCAAGCTTGTAGTGGGTAGTTATTCCATCCTGGGCGACCTGGTCCGTAATGTGGAGCCGTTGCTTGTCATTGAGATCAATTAGATCGTTTGCAGAAGGAAGCGTGAAAGTGAGAATGCTAGTGTTGAATTACAGCACCTAGAACTTGTGCACATACTCACAGTGTATGTGGATTAATGTATATAATTATCTCAACTGGAAATTATCACTACATGACATCCGTGGAGAGATACACAGTAATAAATAGAATAATAATGAATCGAACACATAAGATAAAAGTAACTCGACACAAAAATGAGAAATGATAATAAATGAAAAATCTTAATAGAAAGTCAGACTTAATCCTGATAAAAAACTAATAAGAAAAAGAATGTAAAATAAACTCAAACATAATAGATGAAGAAATAAATAATGAATTGTCAATATCCCTTGTGAATGAGCAGTTAAATAACTTTCATTAAAAATGTACCTACGCGTATTGTCCAATTTCAAGCCTAAATCGCCGTACTCTTAAAACGTCCACGGAAAGCGTGGTCAAGCCACCTCATACGACTAAGTAAAGCCAGAATCTTCCGGACTCGTTTGGTCAATGAAACAATATCTCTGAGATGAGAGTGCGTATTACCTACTCCCGAAAGCAAAACAAAAGAGGGAGCTACTCCTGTTCTAGTGGGTACTTACCTTCCTTCATCGACCTGCGAGGGACTCTCTTCCCAACTAAAATCTATTCAGCCAGAAATATATATATCCGGCTTTAAGGTAAACATGATCCAAAAATGAGGGAACGAAAGCAACACCAACATTGAGCTCAAATCCAGGATATGTACGAATAGAGGGATCAAAATACATGTTATCATGCATACATCATCACCAAGCGCGGACGATATCACTCACTTCACATACAGCAAATAGACTTCAAATTGGCTTCTTCTATTGGTTGTAATGGCTCGATGTAGCTAAGGTTTCACAACATTGCAACCCTTGAAAGTGGGTGCTGAGGCCCTAAACTTGGATATCACAGTAGATAAATGGAAAATAGCTGCCGCCAGGCACCAGCGAAGGCTACGGAATAAAGAAAATATTCGGAAGCTGAGTTGAGTCCCAAACCAGAACAGTGATCTGCATCTTGAGCCGAAGCTGGAGCCATATCTTGAAATAATCATATAACAGACCGATTAAGGTGACTTTCACTATGTTTGATTTTGAAGGTTTCAGAAACCCCAGTAATGTCTGAGAGGCGCCATGTAGGAATCCTCGAAGAAAAAAGAGAAATAAAATATATAGTGCATAGCTGAGGAAGTAGTCGGAGTTAGAATAGGAGTCAGCCCGACTCCGGAGTGGGGTCAGAATGGATCTGGAGTGGGAGCTGAGACAGAATAGTTCCGTGCTTGAATAAAAACCTGTTTTTTTAAATTGTATAATATGTGTTACATTAAACCATATGTAATGATGGGTGCTTAGATCTAATACACTGGTCTCAATCCTATACCACTAGGCAGTAGCTAGGTGAAAAATAAGCAGCCGCCATTCTTCGGTCAATGATTCGGAGTGGACAAATGAGGATTAAGAAGAAGTGGAAAACTGAAAAGTTTCATGATGCGGAGCACTACATCGGAGCCGTAAGTGCAAGCGGATAGCTAAGGTCTCAGGCCCTTTTACACTCCTTTCCAGTAGGGTACCCCATTACTTGAAGCAATAGAGCAACTGATAGGGAATGGGAGGGTTTAGATAAATGAGAAGGGGTGAGGTGATTGCGTTGTGTTATGGCATAGAAACTTAGTTAGGTTGGGGCTTGTGGTTTAATGTTAGGTTAGTTACCTTTAATAGATTAATATTAAAAGCTTTTTAGAAGTGCATTCGCTCTGAAACGATTGTATTTAGAACAATTTTTCATATGGAAAGTTTTAAAATAAATAAATAAATATTAAAATGAAATAAAATAAATAAATAAATTTTAAAAATAAACTATCTAGTAATATATAGTTATCCGTTTACACTTCTTTGAAATAAAGCGCAAACAACAACAAAACACCCAAAATTTTACGCCATCAATATGATGATGACATTCCTTGGCTCTTATTGGCCATCTGTAACGTCACAGAAATACTTCTCTCTGATTGGTAACTTACCAACATGACAGTAATTATAAAATAAAACTTAATGACCCTAATGTACATGATAGATTTTAAAATTGTATACATTCTCGCCCTCCTTATCTGATCATGCACCACATAACACTAGGTGTGCACCCAAGTACGGAGTCAATTTGTTATTATTCTTCGTCTTTTATCATTCTCACCTTTGTCTTATCGGTATGCCTCAATATCAAACTCTAAGAAGCAATTTTGTGAACCTTGAATGAAATACAAATTAAATGGTTAAGATCACTGAGAAGCACCTCTCGAAAATAAAAAATAAAATATTTTCACGTACAGATGAAACATTAAACCCGGTGGTGACTGTTCGAAGAACGTCAGTTAACTAAGACTCTCTATATTCTCCGTATCTCCGTGTAAACATAGATGCCTAATATCGCAACATATGTAGCTGCCTAGTGTCGCTAGAAACTGTAATTCAGGCTTTAAGACTATAAAATAAGTCGAAATATATATACTTGAGGACGTAGATGATATATTTTGCCGGATCATTATTTAGTTATAATCTAACATTCGATGAAGTGTTCATAAGCTATTATTGTTGATCTGAAGTCAAGGTATATAATAATAATAATAATAATAATAATAATAATAATAATAATAATAATAATAATAATATAATAATAATAATAATAATAATAATAATAATAATAATAATAATAATAATAATAATAATAATAATAATAATAATAATAATAATAATAATAATAATAATAATAATAATAATAATATTACGGATTTTGTTTGGTTATATAAATTAATGTTATATATTGCTATGCAAACAGCAAATGGTAAGTTAAAACTTATTGTTACTATTTATTTGAAGTTCAATATGTTAGTTAGGTAATGATATGATATGTTTTTTGATAGGTTTTATTAAATATTGCTATGTTAATGTTAAATTAATATTATATGTTACAGATACAAAGAAAAAAGTTTGAGCTAGGTTACGTTTTGCTGGGTAATGTTAGCTTATTTACCATTGATATCTAGGAAGCTTTGTTAACGTTAGCAATTTATTCGTACTTACGGTATTTTATATTTGTTAGTATATCCATTTTGTATATTCAGAATAATAGCAAATTTGTAATAAAAGTGTTTTAAAGTACAAAACTTTTTTCAATTCCCTTACATAAAGAAGTTATTTTTAATAATAATAATAATAATAATAATAATAATAATAATAATAATAATAATAATAATAATAATAATAATAATAATAATAATAATAATAATAATAATAATAATAATAATAATAATAATAATAATAATAATAATAATAATAATAATAATAATAATAATAATAATAATAATAATAATAATAATAATAATAATAATAATAATAATAATAATAATAATAATAACGAAATATCCCCTCATCATATGTTTAATCGTTATCCCTGACATGTGATTGGACGTAATGAACCAATCCGGTCTTCGTAATGATGTCATTCATTAAGACGTATAGGGTAAGGGTGCAGTTGTGTTATAATTTTTGGTGAGTGAACATATTTCGTGTAAAACAGATCTACAGCATAGTTTAAATGTAATTAAAATTATGGGAATAATATTTTATCTTACTTAATTTTCAGGACCATCTTGTGTGTGTGTTTGTGTGTGTGTGTGTGTATGTGTGTGTGTGTGTGTGTGTGTGTGAGTGTGTGCAGTGTACCTTCCGCGGGATAATTTCCCCAAAAAAGTAAAACAAAGCATAAAAAAATATTGTGCATTTTCCTTCAAAATTTAGCACCAAGAGAAAATAATAAAAGTATTTGTGATTAAAAAAATATATTTTTTTTATATTCAGTTATATTATTTTTCTTATTTTTTGGCAGCAAATTTTCCCAAGAAGGTACAAGAAAAACACATCAAAATCACAAGATGGTCAAAAAATTATATCATTGGATTCAAGTGCATAAATTTTATTATATTTAGCAATATATACAGTTTTTAGAAGATATTGGGACAATAAGAATATCTAATTCCTATATAGAAGAAAAACCCAACTGGACTTGAATATTCAGGCTCTATAGAGCCGTATATATATATATATATATATATATACGTATATATATATATATATATCATAATATATATATATATATATATATATATATATATTATATATATATATTATATATATATATATATATACATATAATAATAAAACCTTTATTGCCTTATATACGAGAGCATGCTGCTCAGACACCGCAGCTTTTTGCACAAAACCAGATCATGCATGGGTTTTCTGTTTTCATATAATTTATTATTTTTTTTTTAAAATCTAGTGAAACAAATTATCCAGATCTAGTGAAATTTGGCAAATAGGGGCATTGGTAGCGATATTTGGATACTATCGCAATTGTTCCGGTGTGAAGAATATATATATATATATATATATATTATATATATATATATATATACATATATATATTATATATATATATATATAGTAATATATATATATATTATATATATATAGATATATATATACTATATATATATATTATACATATATATATATATAAATTAATTACATTAATAGTTACTAAATCTTAGGGTAAAATTACGAGCAGTGTATTATAGAATGCTGTCTAAATAATAACATTACGTATTAATTCGACTAATAAAATAATTAATAATAAATAATAATAATAATTAATAATAATAATAATAATAATAATAATAATAATAATAATAATAATAATAATAATAATAATAATAATAATAATAATAATAATAATAATAATAATAATAATAATAATAATAATAATAATAATAATAATAATAATAATAATAATAATAATAATAATAATAGAATGTCTCCTTGATAAATAAAAGAAAACCCTGTGTAATGAATATTTTACATGCAATTAATACCTAAAAAAAATTCCAAGTTGCGACTCCATCTCCGGCTCAGTATGCGGATCACTACTCCGGATTATGGTGTTAACTCAGCTACCTAATCTTTCCTCTACTCCGAAACCTTCACTGATGTTTGGTGGCAGTTTGTTTTTAACCTAGCTACTGCCATATCCAAGTTTAGGGCCTCGGCACTCACCTGCAGGGGGTACAGTGTTGTGAAACCTCGGCTACATCTAGCCATTACTAACTTCAAGGCAAATTATCTTAGTTCGTATAAACTCTTATCAGTTTTAAGATAAAATAACCTTATAATCACTTCGAGATAAAATCATCCTTTTACAATATAGCTGGCTTGTCTTGAGGTATAAGTAACCGCATCTCTTTCGAGAGGAAAATGGATCGAATTCTACCTCGGAACGTTTCGCTCGTTTATGTACACAGCTTTCATGCGCTTATTATTTTACTCAAACTAAAATTAAAAAATTTAAACCCAAATTGCTAATATAATATATTACTAATATATAATAATTGATATATACTATATAATATATATTATATATTAATATATATATATATATATATATATATATATATATTATATATATTATATATATACTATATATATATATATATAGTGTCCGCTCTGCAAAAAATAACGACAAAAACAACCAAAATAAAATATAAAATATAGGACGTCATAGAAATGCTGATCGCTGATTGGCTGTCAGAAAAGTCTAACAGCCTGCCAACAACAAGGAGTATGGCTAGTAAGACTTATTCCTAGAGTCCCTTTGTTTCAACCATATACTACCAACAACAACAACAGAAAACGAAATAGTATCAATAAAAACATGAAAAGCATCATTAAAAACAAGAAAACTGACATCTGCAAAAAAACATTAAAGCAAGCAACAACAACAGCATCAACAATAACAACAACAACAGCAGAAACTGTAGCAACGACGTAAAACATGAAGACAATAACGTAAACTAACAACAACAATAAGAAATATAAACTTTAAGCAAATAAGAGTAGGAGTATTTAAATTAGGCGGAAAAAAATCAGTGAAAATTGTTGCGACTGAATAATG
>JABUQX010051930.1:30000-40000 GCA_015478945.1 Trachelipus rathkii
TACGCATACAGAGTATGATGCTTAAAAGACGTCTGCAAGAGAAAAGATAATTATAAAATTTACAGGGATAACAAACAACAATCTAAGTAAGATATAGGAAATATGTATATATTAAATATATATTATATATATATATATATATATATATAATATTATTATAATATATATATATATATAATATATATATATAATATTATTAATATATAATATATATATATATAATATAATTATCAGAGGACAGGGCATCAACATAATTCTATAGTTTATACAAAATCTAAACAGGAATGCTAACCCTGTTTGCCTTTGTATTTTTACATTTTAGTGAGCCTTTAACGAGCTCAATTATCGTTTCATGTTTGTATTTGGTTATATTCGTGTTCATTTCCATAATGCTATTTTACATATGTATAGTAATATTTAAAACATAAAGTTGATAACAAAAAATTTATTTAACCTGGTTTTATACTACACTGACAAACTAATAAAATGCTAACTTGAACTTAAGACGTTATCATAACATAAATAACTTATACGAGAATAAACAGTTTTTTTAATTAACAATAGTCTTTTATGTCTTATCAAACCGTATAAGTAACTATGAAACATTGATCATAAAACTTAGGCCTATCTCCCATTTTCTATCATATTTATTCCATATCAATCCATTCTATTTATATTTAACATAAGAAATATTTGTCATTCATATAACTCATATACTATAACATGAATTCAAACGCTAGCAAATACACAAAGTTATATTTAACATTAATATATCCATGATACTCGATATATCGATGTATGGGGAATATAAAAGGTCAGACAAAAGGTTCAGTTTTATCCATATATATATATATATATATATATATATATTATATTATATATATATATATTATATATATTTTATAATATTATAATATATATATATTATATAATATATATAATATTATAATATATATAATATAATATATATATATTATATAACTAAAATCCACAAAATCTCTTATTATTATTTGATTAATTGTATGTGTTTAAAGTTATTTTCATTAAGCTGATGCACCAAAAAAAAAAAGTTGGATTCCAAACCTCTTTACTTAGACTGTATCACTGTAGTTAGTAGTTACCTACTGGTAAATATCTTAAAAATTGGTGAACAAATTAAATTCATTGTTATGGTTCGTAACTTCTTAATAGTGAAGAATTCACAATTTATACACTATATAATCTAGAAGCACAATAAACTATTTGCGTTTGAGCCCTTGGTTATGGCGTTAGTTAGATGGTAAATAAGCTGCAGCAATTTTCAATTACTTTTTTTTATTTAACAATGTTATGGAAAATAGAATGGTAAATTAATTATGGAGTTAGTCCCTGAAGCTTTCACTTTTCAATAGGATGGAGTTTTAGTCTAAAATTTTTCAGAGGGCGGAGTCGGAGTCGGAGTCGGTAATTTTCAAAAGGGTGAAGTCGGAGTCGGTAATTTTCAAGTTGTCGGAGTCGGAGTCGGAGTTGGAGTCTGTAATTTTGATGAGGGTAAAGTCGGAGTTGGAGTTGAAGTAGGAAAATTTTGAACCTGCTTTCATCAACATATCAACGAATAAGCAATATTATAAACAGCTCTTTTTTGGTATTTGATATTCGTATATTTAGACATATATATATACTCTCCTACATACACAAATACAAAATACAATTTATACTTACTCGCATCAAAAACATTTCTGCACGTATTGCAATCCGATGTGGTCGTACACTGATCTGAATGTCTTTGGGCAATCGTGGCCAATTCTACGTCCCATTTCTGCAAAATGAAATTAAACGTTTGATAGTGCTTTAAAAAGGTTAACTCAACACACTATCCTATTTCCTTATGGAAAAATAATGTGAGCTGCTTAAACTATATGAAAAATCAATTGTAACTTTAAAAAAGTTCACCAACGCCAACTACTCTCAACTGAATCACTCACTAAACTGATTCAGCTCTTTTGAATCATGCATCTTTCATTTTTAATGCACCTTGAAGATATATAGTATATATATATGTAATATAATATATAAATATATAATATATATATATATAATAATCATATATATATAATATAGTATATATTATATAGTACTATATACCTATAATTATCAGTTCTTTTGAATCATGCATCTTTCATTTTTAATGCAACCATGAAGATATAGGTATATATAGATATAATATATATAAATATATTAATATATAATATTAATATATATTATATTGATATATATATAGTACACAAATGCTATATATAATAATATATATAATATATATTATAATGTATACAGTGGCGTATCCAGGGGGGGCAAGGGGGCCATGGCCCCCGAAATTTCTAGACACTAAAAAATTTAAGTATCATATCTGTTATCATATAAAGTGCAGAGGTTAAATAATTTTATATAATTCGTTGCTGTCAGGACATCTCGTAAGTCCTTTAGTTAAAAGTAAACTTGAAGCCATCAGAGAAAATACAACATTAGAATTTCAGCAAGATTTTGAAGATTGTCAGCGTATTAGAGCTTGGGTATTGGGAATGCTGTACAACACCTTAAACAAGTTTCCAAAAAAATACAGACCAATATTCCTACTTCCGACCCACAAAGACTATTATTGTACAATTCCATTTTATTAATAACCATGTTTGGAGGATGAACCATCCGCTAGATAACGAGAGAGATTTTTAAATCAAAAAAGAGCTCATTTATTGTTGTAATTGAGAATTGATACCGAAAGGTTGTAATGTGCCATATCGAGAAGATAAAAGATTGTGGTAATCATTTACAAGGAGATCTTCGAAAGCCTAAATAGACAATTTAGTAAAACAAATGGATTTATGCGAAGTTTGAAATGGCATCACAGCACAGACGTCCAAACAGCAATAGACAACTAGTTTCTTGTTTGTATCATAATTCCAATACTTACAATCTTGTTGCAAATACTGGCATTTTACCCGTTCTACCGCAACAGTAGAAAGAACTTTTCAACATAAGACTTCGAAAAGCTTACTTGAGAAATACCTATTGAGTAAGAGATTCCCCTAGTGCTCCCTCCTCTAACATACAATCAACATAAAGACATAAAAACTGAGAATGTTATCTCGGATTTTTTTGCTCACTCTCATGACCCGGGTCGATTGAAGTTAACAATTGGTAAAGAGTGATTTTAGTAATTTATATAAATTACGTCCCATTTTTGACTGTAGAAACTTTAATATGTCCTTCCCACTTATTATATGATATAAATATATATATAATATATATTATAATATATAATATATATATATATAATATATTATATATATATATATATATAAATATAATATATACTATATATATATATATAATATATTATATATATGAAGACGATTTTGTCTGTCCCCCCCCCCGAAAAAAAAATCTGGATACGCCACTGTATATATATATCAATTATAATAATTATATATAATATATATATATTATATAATAAATATAATATAATATAATATATATATAATATAATATATTATATATATAATATATAATATATATATATATATTATATTTATAATATATAAATTATATATAATAATATATATATATATATAATATAATAATATATATATATAAATATATATATATATATAATTAATATATATATATATATATTTATAATATATATATAGTATATAATATATATATATATAATAATAATATCTATAATAATATATATATATAATATATATATACTAATATAATAACTATATATATATACTATTATTATTATATTATATTTATTAATTAACCGATTTTATTTTATAAAAAAACAATTAATAAATTATTAAAATATTTTAATAAAATTAAAGATTGGGATATATTATTGTATTTGTATTATATTATTATTATTATTATTATTATTAATTATTATATATATTAATTATATTATTAGTAATAGATAGTAAGATATGGAAAATCTGAAGATTGGTAGCCACAAGATTAAAAGGCGTTTTAGATTTGGCAAGTTTTCTTCCAAATCGAAGGGACTTCTTCGAGTTATTTCGATGAAAAATCAAATGAACATTCTCATTTTGAAGTTTGTTACATTTTAGCAGCACAGACTAAGCCTATATAAAGGCTAATAGGATTTTTTAGCTGTTACTTTATAGTTTAATATATTATATATAATATATATACTATATATATAATATAATATATATATATATAATATAATAATTATATATATATATATAATATAATATATATATATATATATCAATAATATATATATAATATATATATATATATATATATACTATAATGTTAAACGTTTAAAAAAACAAACATTTTAAACATGAGCACTTCGAGTGAGTCACAACAAACGTGATAACGGAGAATAAAATTCTCAAAATTGTGTGTAATTTCTTTTATAATTGTATTTCACCAGTTCTTTGGGAAATAACATAATTAATATATTTCGAAGATAAAATAGTGGTTCGAAAACTTGAAAACATTAAAAAAAAACTTTTTTGCGATTTTCAATGTGACCTCACAAAACTCAAATAAAAAGCTCAAGAACGTAAAACGAAAAGAGCAACCTTACCGGAGTGGAAGAAAATTCCCATTTTCCCCCGCTAGAAAAGTTGTCTTCCGTTTGGAAGAAATTTGGCAAATCAAATGGGAAAGTGAAGAATTGTTTTCCGTTTGAAAGAATTCTTGCCAAATCAAAAACGCTTTAAGTATATATGATTGAAACATCAGATAAGAAAAATGAATTGCGCTAAAGATGCGAGTTTTTTTTTTTTTTTTTGTTTTTTTTTTTTTTTTTTGCAAAAATAATCCGAAGCCTATAATAAAATTGCAAAGTCCCAAATGTTTATATTCGTCCAAATTTTCCCTCTATTCCTAACTTACGTAGATCATAGAGCAATTCTTAATCCGCAAGAAACAAATTGATAGGTTCGTCGCTGGTAAATAATTAGGTTTTTTTTTTTTTTTTTTTTTTTTTTTTTGCTTTTCAGATTCCCAAACTCTTGAATTACGTTACTACAGTCCTTTGAAATAGTTTTTCCTAGTATTGAACCGTTGCCAGATCAAAAAGCCGATAATCGCTTAATAACGTATTAGGTAGTGAGTACAATGATATTCTAGAACAATGCTGTCAGAATCTTCCTATTGTGGAAATGTGTTTGGCTAGCTTTGCCTTCTTATTTGGTCTAATGTTCAAAAATATTAATAAAACTGGATGAAGCTACTGAGTCATGATATATTATTATATTATATATATATAATATATATATATATATAATATAGATATAGTATATATATAGATATATATATATATCATATATATATATATATATGATATATATATAACATATTTCGGTCTATATTAATTCTTGAAATAATATGCATTCATGTTTTCGTCTAAATAGCTGGTTCTCATTAAGGCTGCGCTCCCTGCCGGAGTCCGGTGCATATACGATAAGATAATGACTCGGTAAATCGCTCTGCATACCAAAACAATATGTCAAGAACTAACGTTATATAATCCAAATCCCTGACTGGTAGCATTGGGTCCCGCAGAAAAATTTTTGCCAGGGTGGTGCATAAGCTTATATATATATATATAATATATGATATATAGATAATATATATATAATATATATATATATAATTAGTATATATATATATATATATATATATATATAATTATATATATATTAATAATGATTAATATATATAAATATATATATATATTATATAAGTTAATATATTTAATTTTTAAAAAAAAATTAGGTATCCCGAATTCCAGGGGGGGGGCAGAGTGCCCCCTCTTGCCCCTATGGTGCGAGACGCATGCTGGTAGGTACTGTCCGGTAATAACACAACAAAGTTAAACAGTTTCTTGGTACTTTTTTTTCAGTGGGTAAACTGCATCTACCACACGTTTCATAATTCATTGAATGGTGAGTTTTTGTTATAATTAAAAAAAAATACTCATTAGTTTATTAGAAAATACTCATTTATTAAATTTCCACGTTAATAAAGTTAAATGAGGTTTGGAAATATTAAAAAAAGAAAATAATAAAAAATAAAAAAATAAAAAAATAAAATAAACTGCCACCCATCCCGTCATACTTCTGACAGGATAACAGGAGTGAACGATCGAGAATCGAGATAAAAAACGAACTGAAAACTGCTGTCTACCGAAATCATATTCTACAGTGAACGAGTTCTTCACAGTAGTGCAGTATCGTTCCAACAAATGTCGCATTGCTTTCGTACCGTTACCATCTGTCTTTCTCAATTTCAACTCTGATGGAATGTGGTTCTCCTCTAACCTTCTGCCACCGGAGAAGACAATATATAATATAATAGTATTATATATATGTATATAATATATATATTATATATAATATATAATATAGTCATATTATAATATATATATATATATATATATATATAATATCCTATGCTATAAGGAATATTATTTAATATTTGAATATAGTTTTAGAACAATTTTTTATTATTATTAATAAAGATAAACAAAAAAATTTAACCGATTTCATCACATGTTTGCAGCCGGTGGAAGGTTTACTCTCTTGACCTGAAGGCCACTTTTTGTCGTTAGCATCATTGTGAATTTTTTAATATCTTAGCAATCCTTGGGTAGAATTAGAACACAAATGTTGGTATGGATGTAGCCACATGGTTGGTCCCTGGGCCGATTTTACACAGGTGGTACTGTCCCCGAAAATCAGACATAATTTTGTGCTCTAATTTTTCCCAGAATTCCGAGGAAAATTAACAAAAGTGTCAATATATTCATTTCCATTTTAATCCGTTCTGGATATATAATATATATCTTTATTATAAGTAATATATATATATTATATAGTATATAGTCTATATATATATATATAGTATATATAATATATATATATATTATAGTGATATATATATTATATAATATATATATATTATATATAGTTAGTATATATATATATGTCAAAATTTTACATATATATATATATATTATATATATATATAATTATAGAGAGGTATATTATATTATATTATTATTATATAAATAATATAAGTATATATATATAAATTAATATATATATATAATAATATGATATGAATATATATATATATTATATATAATATAATTTACATATATATCAGTTATATATATATAGTATATATTATATTATATTATATATATATATATATATAATATATATATATATATATATATATATATAATATTATATATAATATTTGAATAATATAGTATTTACATCTAGCAGACATACATACATACATGACATAGCAGTACATACATACATACATACCATACATACATACATACATACATACAATACATTACATACATCATGACCATACATACATACATACATACATACATATATTATACCAGGAACTTCCAAAAAATAGGTTCAAAATTGAAAATGCTATATAATATGAAAAGAAATTAGTATATTCAAGGCGGTAACAAATGGTGTCCAATATGTAACATTCACTTAAGTTTGGGCCTTGTTTTCGTCTGTTGCATGTTAATTAACTATGGAGTGGGGAGATAAACAAAATCCATGCAAATTAAATGCTCTATTTGAAACTAACTTTTTCGGTTTCGGGAGTGGTCTTAAGGGTTCAAGAAGATGGGGTAATTTGTTCGTTCTGAATTTGCGTTGGTTCCAATCTCTGCGGAGACACTTTTTTTTATAGCTTTACCGTAATGTCTTTATTTATTTGTAGAAATCAACTGAGGCTATTGCAGCATATTTACTTAAAAGGTGAAAGACGAGAGAAGGAAACGGTGAAAACGTGGTGATAATCTCAATGTTGCCCATGCCACTTGAAAGCTCGATTTGAAGCTAAATTTTTTTGGCTATGTGGATTAAATTACATGTGTGACACTGTGAGATTGATAAGGTAAAAGTGGGGTAATGTGTATGAGGAGTAGGAGGCATCGCATAACTTTGAAATTTTGCACACAATATCAGACCTTGATACTGGCGTCCGTGCATAGCGCAGTTTTGACAAATTTAGAAAAAAGCTATGTTTTGACCCACCCTATATATATATATATACTATATATATATAATATATATATATATATATATATATAATATATATATTATATATATATATATATATATATATATATAATATATGTATATATTTATATATATATATATATATATATATATATATATATATATATATAATATATATATATATATATATATATATATAATACAATATATATATATATATATATATTATATATATATATATATATATATATATATATATATATATATATATATATATATATATATATATATATATATATATATATATATATATATAATATATATGTTATATATATATATTATAATATATATATAATATATATATTATATATAATATATATAATTATATATATATTATATATATATATATATATTGTATAATAATATATCTTTAAATGAATATCGCTTGTATATATTATTATATATTGTGTGTGTGAAATGTGTTTGTGCTAGTGTGGAAAAAGGAATAGGCAGGGTTAGAGAATGGAGTTGCAATTATCATGAGTGACTTGTGATAATAGTGAAAAGGAATATGTGTGTTTGAGTTACCTAGATATTATAATGGTTAAAATAAGTTTGAAAAGCGTCAAAGTTATGTGTGGTGTGATATTATGGTCCATCTAGGGATAATGTTGAAAGAGGGTGCGACTTTCTGGGTAAATCTGAATGATGTTTTGGATGGGGTGGGTGAGAACTTCAGATTGATTGTGTTGGGTGACCTAAATGGCTGGATAGGTGATCAAAAAAGGGATGGTATAACAGGTGTCTTTGGAGTATCGGAAGAAAATGAGAATGGTAGGAAGGTGATTGATTTCTGTGAGGTCGAGGCATGTTGTACGTGGAGTAATATTTCTTTAAGGCATAAGAGTATTCATAAGTATACTAGAGTTGGTGTAGGTAGAGATGGTATTGAAGTGACAAGTATGATTGATTTTGTGTTGGTGAAGATGTTGATGTATGTGTTGGATGTTAAATCATGAGATGGTTAGGAATGGGATTATCGGATCAATTTGTTGTTTTATGTAAAAGTTAGTGAGAACTTGGATGGAGAATAAGGTGATAAGGAAGGTACTGGGTAGAATTAGAGTGAGAAGTTAGTGAACAAGGCAATTAAGGTTAAGTATTAAGGAGCGCTTGCAGGTACAATCAGTTGATGAATGTGGAACAAGTGAAAACTGAACAAATCTGGAAGCAAATGAAGGAAGCGGTTTTTAGCAGTACAAAAGAAGTATGTGGATATGCTAAAGTTAGTGAGGACTTGGATGGAAAATAAGGTGATAAGGAAGGTACTGGGTAGAATTGAGAGTGAGAAGTTAAGTGAACAAGGCAATAAGGTTAAGTATTTAAGAGCGCTTGCAGGTAAATCAGTTGAATGTGAACAAGTTGAAACTGAACAAATCTGGAAGCAAATGAAGGAAGCGGTTTTTAGCAGTACAAAAGAAGTATGTGGATATGCTAAAGTAGGAAGTAAAATTGTTAACAGTGAGTGTTGGAATGAATAGGTGATGCAAGCGGTTAAAAGTAAAAAAACAAGCGTGGTTGAATGTACTAAAAGCCAATGATGAGGTTTCAAAAGAAAGATGTTTGGAATTATATAAGGAGAAAAAAGGAATACTAAAAGGTGCATACGTAGGAGAAAAAAAAGAGGTAAATGAACAGTTTGAAAGAAGGATGAATGGGGACTTACAAGGCAATAGGAAGCTCTTCTGGAAGGAGCACGAAAGGTAAAATAAGAATAAAGAGAATTTGCTTAGAAATAATGAATAGGGATGATGATTTAGTACTGATGAAATGGATGTTGAGGGGAGTTGTGAGGGAACACTCGAAAATGCTTGCATAACTATGGCAGTAATGAAGAGGGTTTGATAGTTGAATGT
>JABUQX010051931.1:0-38757 GCA_015478945.1 Trachelipus rathkii
TGTTTTGTTTATTTAAACATTTTGTTTTTACTAAAAATTTATTCTTTTTATGTTTATAACTTAAAAAAATTTCTTCATTTTTCATACCCTAAAAGCAGTAAATCAGTAATCTTAATCAGTAAATCAAACTATCCCTCCATCCTTCCATGAATCTATTGATCTATTGATCTATTGATCTAACTCTCAAGTCATATTTTGTATAACATAACACAAAAACTTTTATTTATTTTGTTTTTGCTTTCTTTCAACATTTTGTTTTTACTAAAAAATTTATTCTTTTTATGTATTTTAACTTAAAAAATTTGCATTTTTACATACTTAAAGCAGTAAAGCAGTAAATCAGTAAATCAAACTGCCTTCCAGCCACCCTCCTACCCAACCGTGATCTATTGATCTATTGATCTACTGATCTATTTGATTCAAGTCATATTTGTATAATATAACACAAAACTTTCATTATTTTGTTTTGTTCTTTAAACATTTTGTTTTTACTAAAAAAATTATTCTTTTTATGTTTATAACTTAAAATTTTTTGCATTTTTACATACCTTAAAGCAGTAAATAGTAAAATCAGTAATAAAAAACTGCCTTTCCAGCCACCCTCCTACCCAACCATGATCTATTGATCTATTGATCTATTGATCTATTGATCTATTGATTCAAGTCATATTTTGTATAACATAACACAAAAACTTTTATTTATTTTTGTTTTGCTTTCTTTAAACTTATCGTTTTTACTAAAAAATTATTTATTTTGTTTTAATTTGCTTAAGACATTTTGTTTTTTACATACTTAAACGCAGTGAAATCAGTACAATCTGTAAATCAACTGCTTCCAGCCACCTCCTTCTTTCCATGATCTACTTGATCTATTGATCTATTGATTCAAGTCATATTTTTGGTATAACATATCTCAAAAACTTTTATTTATTATTTGTTTTTGTTTTCTTTAAACATTGTTTTTTACTATAAAAATTTATTTATTTTATGTATAATTAAAAAATTTGCAATTTTACTCCCTAAAGCAGTATAATCGTCAATCAGTAACAAACTGTTCAGCCCCTCCTACCCAACCGTGATCTATTGATCTATTGATCTATTGATTCAAGTCATATTTTGTATAACATAACACAAAACTTTTATTTATTTTTGTTTTGTTTCTTTAAACATTTTTGTTTTTACTAAAAAATTTATTCTTTTTATGTTATATAACTTAAAAAATTTGCATTTTACATACCTTAAAGCAGTAAATCAGTAAATCAGTAAATCAAACCGCCCCTCCATCCACCCTCCTACCATTCGTGATCTATTGATCTATTGATTCAAGTCATATTTTGTATAACATAACACAAAAACTTTTATTTATTTTGTTTAATTTGCTGGTAAAGTATGTTTATAACTTAAAAAAAACTGCATTTTTACACACCCTAAAGCAGTAAATCAGTTAATCAAACCACCACTCTATTCTCCTCCCATCTCATGATCTATTGTCTATTGATCTATTGATTCATGTCATATTTTGTATAACATAACATAAAATAATTTCTTTGCTGTAGCAGGTGTTGTTGAAATGTTGCTGTTGTTGCTACATTTGTAGCAGTTGCTGATGTTGTTGTTGTTGAAATGTTGCGTTTGTTGTTGTTGATGTTGTTGTTGTTGTTGTTGGTTGTTTGTTGTTGTTGTTGTTGTTAAATATATCATACGTTCAAGTTAAATGAAAATATACAACACTTTTTTCGAAACATTATTTCTAAAATATTATGTTAATTTTGCATTAACATTGTAATATTGAAAACTAAACAAAAATACATATCATCCTAGCCTAACTGACATACAGCATTCATTAACAAGGTAACTAAAATTAGAAGTTTCAACTTAATAGCAGAAGTCAGCACAGCAATCTCAATCTTTACTATACACACAACCGCTCAAAATATTATTATTATTATTATTATTATTATTATTATTATTATTATTATTATTATTATTATTATTATTATTATTATTATTATTATTATTATTATTATTATTATTATTATTATTATTATATAAACTATATATGTATAAAAATAATAATAACCTAAATACCATACACACCCACACCACACACACACACATACACACACACACATCACACATCACGCACACACACCAACACACACAACACCACAATAATTATAGACACTTTAATTAATACATTAGCCATGCAATCAGCATACTAACTTACTGATCACATGACTGTTATTTCTAAGATGTCAAGCATATGTGTAACATTTTTCTAAGCGTCGTTGGAAAGATATTTATATTTTTCATATATTTAATATAAACATTTGTTTTCGTTATGTATTTTCTTTTAACGTTTCTATTATACTTTATATTTATTTTTGTTAAGAAGTTAGTTATTATTTATTCTATTTTTGAGGTCTATGATTTGGTTTAATTAATCCCCCAAAGGGTTTTTTCTTTTATTTATTCCTAGAAGGTTTTAATAATTCGATAGAAACATTGTTGATGGTTTCAATCGATTTTTCGATGTTTTTTACCCCTATATCGATGTTAAATCGTCTTCTACGTGCTTCTGGTTGACTGAAAAATATAATCGAAAAAATTATTTAAAACATTCCGTTTCGAATATCGCCGTATGACAGAATATATTGAGGGGACTGAATCTGGAAATCGTTCGGAATCCTGGAAGGATTCCAGGAATCTGGAAACTGGAAATTGGCTTCCTGGAAAAGGAAAAAATGGATTCAAGAACTGATCCTGAAAAATAATAAATAAATAAATAATAAATAAAAAATAAATAATAAAATTAAAAAAAAAAAAAAATTAAAATATATATATATATATTATATTATATATATATATTATATATATATATATATTATATATATATATATAATTATATTATATATATCATATATAATATATATATATATATATTTATATATATATATATATATATAAAATATATATTTTCAGTTCCAGTTACCCCACGGTTTTTCCGGTTTCCAGGATTCCAGGTTCCTCCAATATGGCTCTTCCACTACGGCGATATATCGAACGAATGTTATTAATACTTTTCTTTCGGATTATATTTTTCAGTCAACCAAAGCACGTAGAAAGACGATTTAAACATCGATATAGGGGTAAAAACATCGATAAATCGATTGAAACCATCAAAAATGGTCTATCGATTATTTAAAACCTTCTAGGAACCAAAAAAAAACCCTTTGGGGGGTAAAACCCTTGAGTTCAGGCTCAAAATAAATAAAGTAAATAACAACTTTTAACCAAATATAAATATAAAGTATAATAGAAACGTAAAGAAAATACATAACAAAACGAAAAGTTTATATTAAATATGTGAAAAAAATATAAATATCTTCCAACGACGCTTAGAAAAATGTTACCATATGCTTGACATTCTTAGAAATAACAGTCAATGTGTCAGTAAAAGTAGTTGCTGATTGGCCTGGCTAATGTATTAATTCAAGTGTCTATAATTATTGGTGTGTGTGTGTGTGTGTTGTGTGTGTGTGTGTGGTGGTTGTGTGTGTGTGTGCGTGGTGTGTGTGTGTGTGTGTGTGGAGGTATTCCTTTGGTTTGGTATGTTCATATACATATATAGATTGATATAATAATAACAATAATAAATAATAATAATATAATAATAATAATAATAATATAATAATATAATGAATAATATTTTGAGCGGTTGTGTGTACAGTATGTAGTTAGATTGCGTCTGAACTTTGCTGGTAAAGTTGAAACTTCTAATTTTAGTTACCTTGTTAATGAATGCTGTATGGTAGTTTAGGGCTAGGATGATATGTATTTTTTTGTTTAGTTTTCAATTATTAAATGTTAAATATCTGGTTCTATATTTAGAGATATGTTTGAAAAAGGGTTGTATATTTTCATTTAACTTCAACGTTTTGTAGCTGTTTCACAACAACAACACAACAACAACAAAAACACAAACAGCAACAACAACAACATAACAACAACAAACCGCAACATTTCAACAACACAAACATCAGCAACTGCTACAAAAAAATGTTGCAACAAAGCAAACATTTCAACACCCTGCCTACAGCAAAGAAATTTTTTGTTTTTATGTTATATCAAAATATGACATGAATCATAGATCAATAAGAATCAATAGATATGCGATGGGTTTAGGATGGATAGAGTGGTGGTTTTGGATAACTGATTTTTACTGCTTTACGGGTGTGTAAATTGCAGTTTTTTTTTAAAGTTATAAACATACTTTACAGCAAATTAAAACAAAATACATAAAAGTTTTTGTGTTATTTATACAAAATAGAACTTGAATCAATAGATCAATAGATCAATAGATCACGAATGGTAGGAGGGTGGATGAAGGGGCGGTTTGATTTACTGATTTACTGATTTACAGCTTTAAAGCATGTAAAATGCAAATTTGTTTAAATAAATATAAATAGCACATAGGATGGTAGCCAAAAACAAAATGTTAAAAAGAAAGCTAAACGATTTGTTAGGAAAGTTCTGGGTCATGGAGGGATAAATCAACTGATCAATAGATCAATAGATCAAATAGATCGATAGATCACGGTTGGGTAGGAGGTTGGCCGGATACAGTTTGATTTACTGATTTACTAGATTTCTTTAGGTTTTGTAAAATGCAAATTTTTTAAGTTATATACATAAAATAAATAAATTTTTATAGTAAAAACATAATGTTTAAAGAAAACAAAACAAAATAAATAAAAGTTTTGAGATATGTTTAACAAATATGACTTGAATCAATAGATCAATAGTCAAAAGGTGAGTTGAAGATAGGAGGTGGATGGATACAATTTCCTTTAAACTTTTACTAATTTACTGCTTTAGGTATGTAAAACACAAAATGTTTAAAGCAAATAAAACAAAATAAATAATTTTTTTATAGTAAAAACATAATGTTTAAAGAAAACAATACAAAATAAATAAAAGTTTTTGTGTTATGTTTATACAAAATATGACTTGATCAATAGTAAATAGATCAATAGATCATAGACCAATTAGAATCATGGACGGATGGAAGGAGCTGAAAGGAGTTTGATTATTATTATTATTTTTATTATTATTGCTGTTTTGCTGTTGTTTTATTTTTAGCTGCTGAGGATGTCATAACCTCCGCATTTGAATATTTTATGTATAACAATATAATTGAGAAAAATAAAAATTCACATTTTTCAATATGCTAATATTAATAATTTGATTCAATAGACATAGATCATAGATCACGGTTGGGTACAGAGGGTGGCTTGGAAGCAGTTTGATTTAGCTGATTTACTGATTTACTGCTTTAAGGTATGTAAAAATGCAAATTTTTTAAGTTATATACATAAAAAGAATAAATTTTTTAGTAAAAACAAAATGTTTAAAGAAACCAAACAAAATAAATAAGTTTTTTGTGTATGTTATACAAAATATGACTTGAATCAATAGATCAATAGATCAATAATCATGGAAGGTAGGAGGATAGTTTGATTAACTGATTTACTGATTTACTGATTACTGATTTACTGCTTTAGGTATGTAAATGGCAAATTTTTTTAAGTTATAACATAAAAAGAATAATATTTTTTAGTAAACGAAATGTCCTGCAGATACACAACAAAAATAAATAAAGTTTTGTGTTATGTTATACAAAATATACCTTGAATCAATAGATCAATAGATCAATAGATCAATAGATCAATAGATCAATAGATCATGGAAGGGTAGGAGGATAGTTCGATACTGATTTACTGATTTACTTGATCTTAAGGTATGTAAAGAATGCAAATTTTTTTAAATTATAAACATCAAAAGAATAATTTTTTAGTAAAACAAATGTTTTAAAGAAACAAAACAAAAATAATAAATTTTGAGTTGTGTTATACAAAATATGACTTGAAATCAATAAAGAATCAGATCAATAGATCAATAATATGGAAGGGTAGGTGGGCTGTTTGATTAACTGATTTACTGATTTACTGATTTAGAGTATGTAAAAATGCAAATTTTTTTAAGTTATAAACATAAAAAGAATAAATTTTTTAGTAAAAATGTTTAAAGAAACAAAACAAAATAAATAAAAGTTTTTTGTGTATGTTATACAAAATATGACTTTGAATCATAGATTCAACTAGATCAATAGATCAATAGATCATGGAAGGGTAGGTGGGCAGTTCGATTAACTGATTTACTGATTTACTGATTTAGAGTATGTAAAAATGCAAAAAAAATTTAAGTTATAAACATAAAAAGAATAAATTGTTAGTAAAAACAAAATATTTAAAGAAAAGAAAACAAAAATAAATAAAAGTTTTTGTGTTATATTATACAAAATATGACTTGAATCAATAGATCATAGATAATAGATCAATAGATATGGAAGGATAGGAAGTGGATGGATGGGTGGTTTGATTTGCAGATTTACTGATTTACTGCTTTCTTTCTTTACTGATTTAGATTTACTGATTTACTGCTTTAGAGTATGTAAAATTGCAAATTTGTTTAAGTTATAAACATAAAAAAAATAATTTTTTTAGTAAAAACAAAATGTTTAAAGCAAATAAAACAAAATAAATAAATTTTTATAGTAAAAACATAATGTTTAAAGAAAACAACAAAATAATAAAAGTTTTGAGAATATGTTATACAAAATAATGACTTGAATGCAATAGATCAATAGATCATGGAAGGATAGGAAGGTTGCTGGAAGGCAGTATGGAAGGTATTTTGATTTACTGCTTTAAGGATGTAAAAACAAAATGTTTAAAGCAAATAAAAACAAAATAAATAATTTTTTATAGTAAAAACATAATGTTTAAAGAAAAAAATACAAAATAAATAAAGTTTTTGTGTTATGTTATACAAAATATGACTTGAATCATAGATCAATAGATCAATAGATCATGGAAGGGTAGGAGGGTGGCTGTATACAGTTTGATTTACTGATTTACTGATTTACTGCTTTAAGGTATGTAAAATGCAAATTTTTTTAAGTTATAAACATAAAAAGAATAATTTTTTTTGGAAAAATGAATGTTTGTGGATACAAAACTAAAAAAATAATATGTTTACATTATTTTATACAAATCTTGATCAATAGATCAATAGATCATAGATTGGGTGGAGATGGTAGGAGGGGTGCTGGATACAAGTTTTGATTTACTGATTTACTGATTTACTGCTTAAGGTATGTAAAAAGCCAAAGATAAATTTTAATTTTATATAAAAAGAAATATTTTTTTAGTAAAAACAAAATGTTAAAGAAAACAAAACAAAATAATATAAAAGTTTTTGTATTATGTATCACTAAAGAGAAGAAACTTGAAATAATAGATATAGATCAAATATCAATAGATCAATAATCAATAGATCATGGATGGAGTGGGTAGGGTGATTTTGATTTACTGATTTACTGATTTACTGATTTTAAGCTGCTTTACTGATTTACTGCTTTACTGATTTACTGATTTACTGTTTTAGGGATGTAAAATGACAAATTTTTTAAAGTATAAACATAAAAAGAATAAATTTTGTTTAGTCAAAACAAAATGTTTAGAAAACAAAACAAAATATAAAAGTTTTTGTTATGTTATAAAATATGACTTGTGTCAATAGATCAATATCGATCAATAGATCATAGATGGGTAAGAGGGGTGGCTTGATACAGTTTGATTTACTGATTTACTGATTTACTGCTTTTAGGTTATAAAAATCAAATTTTTTTTAAGTTATAACATAAAAAGATAAATTTTTTAGTAAAAGCAAAATGTTTAAAGAAAACCAACAATCTAATAAATAAAATTTTCAAAGAACTTATTTTTTATACTAAAGAGAAAGAAACTTGAAAATAAATAGATCAATAGATCAATAGATCAATAGTATTCATGATTGCAGTTTGGGATTTACTGATTTATAGATTTACTGTTTTAGGGTATGTAAAATGAAAACATTTTTATATGAGAGTGTATAAAACCATAAAAGAATAAATTTTTTAGTAAACAAAATATTTAAAGAAAACAAAATAAATAAAAGTTTTCTGTGTTATACAGTTATACAAAATATGACTTGTGTCAATAGATCAATAGATCAATATATCATAGATGGGTAGGGAGGGTGGCTGGATACAGTTTTGATTTACTGATTTACTGAATTTCTGCTTTAAATTCGGTAAAAAAAATGCAAATTTTTTAAGTATAAACATAAAAAGAATAAATTTTTAGTAAAAGCAAAATGTTTAAAGAAACAAACAAAATAAATAAAAGGTTTTTGTGTTATTTATACTAAAGAGAAAGAAACTTGAATCAATAGATAATAGAATCATGGATGGAGTGGGGAAGGGTGATTTGATTTACTGTTTACTGATTTACTGCTTTAGAGTATGTAAAAATGCAAATTTTTACGTTTTAAACATGAAGAGCATAAATTTTTAGTAAAAACAAATGTTTAAAGCAAATAAAACTAAAATAATATAAGTAGAGGTTTTTGTGTTATGTTATACAAAATATGACTTGAATCAATAGATCAATAGATAAAGATTCAAGGATGGGTAGAAGGGTGGGTGGAAGGCAGTTTTTTACTGATTTACTGCTTCGGGAGTATGTTAAACTAATGCAAATTTTTACGTTGAACATGAAAGAGCATAATAATTTTTAGTAAAACAAATGTTAAAAGCTAATAAAAAAAAATAAATAAAACAAATAAAAATTTTAAAAAAAAAAAAAAAAATTAAATTAAAAAAAAAAAAACAAATAAATTTAAAAAAAAAAAAGTAAATAAGTTAAAAAAAAAAAAAAAAAAAAAAAAAAAAAAAAAAAAAAAAAAAAAAAAAAAAAAAAATTAAAAAAAAAAAATTAAATACAAAGTATAAATGTAAAATAATTAAAAGAAAAATAAGGCAAACTATATTCTGTAATATACTAATGGAACCTATTTAAAAATTATTTACTAAAATGAAAGGAAATGAGATTTGAAACAGAAATGTCAGTCTTTAACATTTAGAAAGATGGGTTTATCTTTGCAAGATGGCAATGCAATTGACGTTATGTACTGCTAGAACAGAATCAGTTTTGAACAGTATATAGATGTATTATTAAACCGAAATGTTTACTGACTATGGCATCGCACCGGCTCCAGCACCGGTGTCGGTACCGACTCTGAATCCTTCTCTACTACTCTTTCCTCATTCTTCTTCCTTCCTCCTTTCTTCTTCCTCTTTCTTCTCCTTCTCCTATTAGCTGTTTTGCGTCGATGAGTCTTTTTTCAGGAGGGGACCCCTCCGGGGGTCTCTGACTCCGAACCCGAATCCGACTCAACATCGTCTCGACGATCTGGCTCTCTACCACCTCCAAACAAGTTTCAGTTCTTCTGCGTATTATTTTAAACTTCTAGAACAAAAAAAAAAACTCTCTCGAGGGGCTAAGCCCCCTTTTGTGGGGGGTAAAACCCTTGAGTTCAGGCTAAAAATAAAAACGGTCTTATAGACCTTAAATTCGGTCTCACCGCCCTTAAAAACGCCAGGTTTGTTACCTAAACGATACCATAGGCGTTAACCACAAGATGGTAGGCAGTCGCGGGTTTCATCGGCATTTGATTTCATTTTGTTTTTTTTGTTCACTGTTTAGGGGGGGGGGGGGTGGCGGTTAGTTGTCCACTTCCTTAAACTACTATACTTATATATATATACTATATATATATCATATTATATATATATATAAATTTATATATATATATAATATTATATATATAATATACTATTTGTAGTGCTTGAGTATTGAGACTCCTGTTGTTAAGCACGTCAAGTACAAAAACTTCACGGTTGCGTTACGCTCACTATTTTACCTACACCGTGTTAGCATGTTGTCAACATTGGAAGCGTCGCTTGTTACTTCGTGCAGACGCCATCTTATGCAAGCAATTTCTTCGATGCGCTCCATTTACTATTGTATAATTCACATATTAATGACTCTGGCACGTTTTAGCTATTTATAGTACTTTCGGGAGGGAGTTACTTGCGATGTACCTTGCCGTTCGTCACTTTCGCAACTTTCTTGAGGGTCGTGAGTTCCACATACTCACTAATCACAAACCACTTACCTACGCTATGGTCTCCAGACACGAAAGGCACTCTCCTAGGGAAGCTCGTCACCTCTAGTATGTTTCACAGTTTACTACTGATGTCAGGCATATTTCAGCGTGTCGCATAAATTCACCTGACGCTCATCCTCTCGCATCGAATATTGAGGTGATTTTTCAGCTCTCCGACCATCGACTATGATAGCACGTGCCAGGCTACTGAAGAGCTCTGCACTTCAACAGACTCTTCTCTCAAGCTGGAGTTGCTCCAACTCCTGGATGAAGAAGAGACTTCGTGTGACGTGTCTCAGGACCCTCCTCGACCTCTTACCTGCATCATTTCGTAAGGCTGTTTTCCTCAATTTGCACTCACTTTCTCATCCTGGCATTGAGGCGTCTCGCAAACTGGTTGCTGCCCGTTTTGTGTGGCCTGATATGAATACCGACGTAGCAAATTGGTGTCGCACTTGTCTTTCCTGCCAACGCTCTAAGGTGCAACGTCACACCAAGGCTCCTTTAGGCACCTTCTTACCCCCTAGTGCCCGTTTTGAGCTTGTCTACATCGACATCGTTTTTCCCCTTCCGCCTTCTAGAGGCAAAAGGTACATCCTTACATGTATCAACCGTTTTACACGCTGGAAGGAGGCTATCCCTCTCTTCGTTGCCAGCGCGGAATCCATCGTTAATGCTTTATCAGCTCACTGAGTTTCTCGCTTCGGTGTTCCTCTCTCTGTCGGACCAAGGTCGCGTTTTCGAATCCTTCTTATGGAGAGATTTGATGCGTCTCCTGGGTTCGGAGAAGATCCATACCACTTGGTTTAACCCAAAATCGAATGGGATTATGGAAAGATTCCACCGTCAACTCTTATCATTTGGCTCAGCCCAATCCAGAGCAATGGACGGATGCTCTGCCCCTCGTTATGCTCGAATTCGTCCTCGCTGTTAAAGAAGGATCTGCACTGTTTGCTGCTGATTGTGTATGGTTCTACCTCTTCGTTTCTTCTGGTGAATTTCCGTTTATTCACAGTCTTCTCCTCGTGTGCTGGCTGAGCCGCTCTCCATTTTCTTACCCGCTTGAGGCGCTGTGCTTCGTCATGGAGACCGACTCCTTCTCGTCCACACAAAGTGAGATGCATTCCATTGCCTAAGAATCCTTTCTTCACTGCACTCATGCCTTCGTTCGACATGACTCCCACCGCACCGCTTTCCAACCTAAGTACGATGGACCTTTCCTGTGTAATACTTAGGAAGGAGAAATTCTTCGCGAATCCAACGCACCACACGCACAGAAGTCGTTTCAATCGACCGTCTTAAGCCTGCTTTTTTCGAGCAATCCACTTCCTGTTCTTGATCTGATTCTTTGCCTTTGTTCCAATTTCTTCCCTAAGCTCCTTTTTAACATTTCTATCTCTTCCTCTGTCGTCTCTTCACTCATTCTCCTCTCTTCTCCCCTCCTCTCCCTTTTCCCGATCCTCTTCCTTACCTTCCTCAACCACTTCTTATTAGCTAACAGCACCAATAGACCGTCAAGACTCCACCCGCAACGGTCATCGTCATTCTTGCTTCCCTCCTCAGTTTCCGGCTCGAGATTCTTCACCTCCGTTCGCTTCCGAGCTACTCTTACGACTATACAGACGTTCAGACTAATACGATGACACGTTCTCAAACTGGGAATCCTGTCCAGCATCCATCCAAACGCTCCTACCAGGTTATCAAGCAGAGTACGGCATATACGATGGCCGGCGCGCTACTTGGATTGGGTTTTGTGCCTTCGGCATGCAGGGGGTATAGTAGTGCCGAGATATTGAGACGCTGTTGTCACCAAGAACAAAACTCACGGTTGCGTTACGCTCACTATTTTACCTACACCGTGTTAGCATGTTGTCAACATTGGAAGCGTCGTTTGTTACTTCGTGCAGACGCCATCATATGCAAGCAAGTTCTTTGATGCGCTCCATTTATTATAGTATAATTCAATATTATGACTCTTTGGCACGTTTTAGCCATTTAATTTTGTTCTAATTAGTGTGGACTTTGGGTCTTGTGTTCATGTACTTTTTCAACTGCAAATTACTTGTGGATAGTTTCATTCTGCGTTTTTACAAAACTGTTTGCAAGTATCCTGCTATGTATTATTCTACGAAGAAGTCTCCAAGAAACATCATATTGATTTTATTGTCTCATAGACTTCAATATATATATATATAATATATATATATATTATAATATATATATATATATATATATATATAATATATATATTAATATATATATATATATATATATATATATATAATATATATTTATATAATGAAATAAAAAATAAACGAGAAGAACTTGGCGTCTATGGCTACGCTACACATGATGCGTAGCAAACGCGCGCTGTCTAATTAGCCACGGCATACTATATGATGCATGCAGACGGGTAGACATCCGGCGCGCGCTCTGTCTTCAACCGCGCAGCAGCGCGCGTCTAGAAGGTTCCTCGTGAAGCGCGCTAGCAGGACGCCTCGAGTTCTTTTATTTGAAATTGGACTGTACACATGTTGTCAGTATAATAAATAAACTTAATTAGTGTGATTACGATTTTTCTTCTGGCGAAATGCTATCCCTCACATAGTTCTGACTAGGTGCTAGGTCATCCTGAAGTATTTTCAGTAACTCGTCAAAGGATGCAATCGACATCCTAAAGTAATTAAAAACTTGACTCATGTTTTCTTACTATTTTGGGTGCAGAGTTACAAAAACAACCGTGAGTCAATCTGTTATGTAAAATTCGGATGTACGCCATGTAATGTCTTGCCTTCGTCTTCGTTTCTATACCTACGGTACAACAGTCCTAAGAAATGCTGCCTCTTTTCCCAAACTTCCCCCAATGGCCCCCCCTTTTTAAATTAACTTGGGAAAAGGGGGAATTTCCCTACGCCCCCCCAGCGGGTCCCCCCCCCCCAAACGCCAAACATGAAGTACGCCGCTGGGTTTTCCATTGCGGCGTTGTTACGCGCGTTACAACGCCATCATGTGTACGTAGCCTATCTCTGCTGACGGTCATCCTACTACCAATCTTAGCTTCCAAACACTTCTATTATATTAATTTAATATTTTTATGATTTTCTCTTTGCATTTGTTTCTCAGACATGGTCTACTATCAGATACATAGAAAACTAAAATAAAAGACTTTAGATCTGCGTACAACGCAGACTATTTTAATTACATTGCAAAATAAAAATATTTAAACTATAGAATCAAGTTTCCGAGTTCCCAATGAATTCTCAAAACGGCAACTTTTTCTACTTTTTATGCATCGTAGATTGAGGTGCCATGGGAAGTCTCTTATATATTTCATGTTCGGTTATTCAAAATGCTATTATTAGTTGGTTGTATTGTTTTGAAGTGCTAATAAATTAACTAACTTTCTTATTTATGCATATACTATTATGGCGTAAAGAAAAGTATTTGTGGAATCTTCAAAGAAAAATCTAATGAAATCTAAATTTGCTATAATACGTTTTCAAGGAAAGGACGAGGAACTTCGCTCAAATATTTGAGATCGAAGCACAAAGAACAGTTTAATGATGTTAGCTGATGAAAGAAGCAGAGCCAAAAAGAAGATAATTACGACAAAAACGAAAAAACAAAACTGTTGCTCAGCAAATGATGTGAAATATTCAGTGTATTTTCATGCCTACAAACATTTGGATATAACTGAAACAAATACTAAGAGAGTGGATGAAACCTGTAGCTGAATGATAGTGATGAACAATCTGCTATACAGACATTTTGAAGATCTTGTATGCATGAGATTAATTATTCTGCGGAAGTTGTTCGCGTATAATACATCTGATGCAACGATATCAATGAAAATATATAAATCTGTTTTCAAATAAAATAAAACAAATTATTTATTGATGAAATAAAGCAATACAATAAATTTCATTTACTACAGATGTAAGGTCAGATACTTCAGCTGGGGTATCGTAACTGATCCTGACTGTACATACATATCGACAACGCTTGAGAGAATACATCTTGTAATGGCGCTGTGCCTTTAGAAATTGGCCACACTAGGAGAATACATTCAAAGAAATTTAAGAAGAGCAAGCGTTCATTGTGTAATGCGCGATTCTGAAGCAAACATAAATAAAGCACTTTTCCTTTCTGGACTAAATAATTGATTGTACAGTGCATAAAATACAGTTAACAATTAAAAGTGAAATAGACTTACAAAAGGAAATAAACGACCTCTTTACTCAATGTCGCACACTTTGTCACTCGTTCCATCATTCAATATGCTCAAGAAGAGGTAGAAAATTCAAGAGAGCTCCAAATGTATGTATTAATCGTTGTACATGATTCACCTACAAGATGGAACATACTTTCATATGTTGAAAAAACCGAGCATCTGAAAGTCACTTTGTTTGTTTCTGTAAGCCATACCAAATACATATTCTTAAAAATTTAGAGTGGATATATGTCTGATGTGTAATTAGAGCTTACGCAGAAACTTACAAAATCTAGCGAATCAACATCTAAAAATTTGGAGATGTCATGCCTTTTATAGTTAGCCTTAAAACCGCTCGTGAGAAAATTGTCTGATAAGCCTGAAACATCTGAACAATCATCGTTATTGCTTGGAGATTATGAGAAGGGAAATGAAGTGATTAGTTACTTGACGCAAACTTTGAAAGCCGAACTTAATATAAGATTTAACTGGACTTGAAAATGAGGATGTGTATAAAGTAGCTACCTATCTTATCCAAAGTAAAAGGGAAATTTTTTCTCGTCTGCACAAATAACTGATCAGGTAAAATATTCTATACCTCGCCTTTGTGAGATTTGAAATTTATAAATGAACATTTAGAAAATGCTGAACCGGAAAGAAAACGAAAGAGAGATTCTTCACCAAAACTTTGCTCCGTTACGCGAACATCACTAACCGAGACTCTTGCTTCCAGTAATGACGATGAAGAAGAAAAAATTGCAAGCAACACATCAATGAACTTCGTAGAAAAGTATCACAAAGAAAAAAAGACTGTTCATATGAAATGCCTTAAAATGGTGGAAGTATAAAAGCAAAGAATATCTAGATTTCGCAAAAGTTGCTTGTACATTCCTAAGCTGCCCTCCGAACGGTGTTGCCAGTGATGAATTTTTCGGTGTCGCTGGGCATATCTCTGAAGACAGACGTACGTGCCCGATGTTATGGAGATAAAGCCGAAAATACTTTTATTTTTAAAACATAATCTCCCATAATTAATTTAAATTAACAAGAATTAAATAAATTCAAAATTAATATTAAATTTAACCACTTTTCAAAAAGGGTAGAGGATGGGGAAGTGGTTGTGGGATGCGTGAAGAATTGGGTCCCCTTCCCATATCTTAGACACAAATATATGTTGGCAAACTTTTTCATTATTTAACAAGATTCTTAAGAGTAAGGCGTAAATCTAATTCCAATATATATATTATATATATCTATATATATATATACTTATATATATATATATTATATAATTAATATATATATATATAATATAAATATATATATTATATATATATATATATATATATATATATAACGCGGCTCTCACTTTATATATATATATATTATATATAAGTAATATTATAGATATATCATAGCTAATATATATAGACACATCACTATATATAAATATATATTATATCATAATATATACTATATATATATATATCAATATTTATATATATATATATATATTATATATATATATATATAACAGATCGATCTATATAGTTTAAGCCCACCAACTATCATCGATCCATATCTCAAAAACTACAATAGCTACTGGAAAAGCAATACATTGTTGGAATCCTGGCAAAATTGTATTTGGAGATATATAAAAAAAAATCATACTTCAAAACTACAATATTTGTAAAATTTTAGTAGGAAAATGTAAAAAAAAATAATAATAAAATAAATAAATAATATTGGCTATTTTTTTTTTTAGGAGCAGGGACCTTAATAATATAATATATTATTATATATTATATATATTATAACTAACTATATATATATATATATATATTTATATATTATAATATATATATATATATATATAATAATATTACTAATATACTATCAATATTATTTGTCGACGGTAATTACACGGCAATGTGGGGGCTCGAGCCGACGGGGAACACAGGCGGGGACGTTTTCCATATAACCCGTAGGGGAGGGCGGAGGAACCCGCGACCAAATACCAAAGAGGCAGGGGGTTCGACCCTCCCGGAGGGGGGGAATTAGTCCTACCCCTTAGTTCTCCCCGGAAGGCGGAGAGACCCCGACTCCTGCCGGTGCGGTAACCCTTGGGGTATTCTCTATAGTTAAAAAAAAAAGCAAATTTAAATAAAGTCTATTTTATTTTAACGGAGTAACCCAATAAAAGGTCTCTAAATAGGCTCTATACATCATCTTCATCACTCTCCACTCTCACACTCATCTATCATCTTCTATAACTTTCTACATCATCTAAAATCTTACCAGGATTCCAAAAATGTATTCCTTTTCGTTGTAGCTTTTGTAGTTTTTTTTCAACAAGATATATATTTTTTTTTATTTTTTTTATTTTTTTTTTTACATTTCCCACTTAGAACATTGGACCGAGCATTCCAGCAATGTAATTCCTTCTTTCCTGTAGCTATTGTAGTTTTTGAGATATAGTTGTGGCTCTTCATCAAATTTAACCATATATATTATATTAATATATATATATATATATATATATATTATAATATATAATTATATAATATATATATATATATATATATAATATTATATATATATATATATATATATATATATATATTATATATAATATATATATATATATAGCTATATATATATGCTACATAATATTAATATAATATATATATATTATATATATATATATATATATATATATATATATATATATTATATATATTATATATAATATATATATATATATATATATATAATATATATATATATATATATTACTAGTTTGAAATTTTTAAAGTTTGAAAGTTTCATGAGGTGATGAATTAAATTTAATTTAATAAATAATTGTAAAACAAATGTAACGTTTGCGTGGTGAAAATTCTTAAAGATGATAGGAGTAAAACATAATTGAAGATGACCTCCGCCCTCACCGACTATCAACGTCGAAAATCGATCAAAATGTCTAAATGGTAATCAAATCCGTTTGACTGTTCGTGAGGCAACAAAAGAAATTACAGCTCCAAAATATTGTCGCGTGATTCGTACGTTAATAATTTCAGCACGCATCGCGTATTTACAAAATCTGTGCAGCGCTAGACGGATGATTATTCAAAACAGACGAGTTGAAGTTAATCATGATCTTAAATCGAGAGAAATTTTTGTGAGCCGTGGTGGGTCCTGTTCAATGACACAAAAAAAAAAAATGACATTTTTTCTTTTTTTTAAAATAAATGTTATTACTGGAGATGAGATTTTGCTTTATGGCTATATGTTTAAACGGAAGTTAAGTTGCGTCATTGTGGATGTCAAAATCGTAATTCTGAATGAGGGTTCTGGGTATATCTGGTAATCTCGGCTCAAAGGAGTACTAAGATTGTCGACAATATCATGGTCAAAACCCAGGTTAATATATATATGATATATATACTAGGTTATGTATAAATATATTACTATAATATATATATATATATATATATCTATATTATTATAAATTTATATATCTATATATATTTTTGTAAACGGTAGCTATATAGTATATATAATATCTATTTATCTTTATTTAGGAAACCTTTTCCCTCCTCCTTCTCTCCTCTCCTCTCCTTCTTTTCCATTCTGATCTCTCTCTCTCTCTCTTCGTGGCTTCCTCTCGAGAGCTAGCTGCTATTGTAGAATGCGCATGTTTTGGGATCGTGAAAAGACATGTCTTGGTTAGCTTGACGCAACCCATTCCTAGTTTTATATTAGGAATTACTAGCTTGCAAATAAGTTAAAATAATTAAAATATATAAAATAAGTAAAATAATTCAATTAATCAAATAAAAATGAATAAACAATATAGCATGGTCTTCCACGTGCTTTACGGTTCGATTCAAGATGATTATCGTTCACGTGCGGATTCTTTCATAATATACGAGAGACCCTTATACAAGAAAATAATTCAATAGGTATAATAATTAAAATACGTAAATAATTGAAAATGTAATTCAATAAAAATAACTTTAATAATTATCAAATTTAAAAAGATTCAAATAAAGAAAAAATATTTCAGGTCGTCTCAAACCGGTCTAACAGTGTAAAATTGCTTTCGAAATGTTCCGCAAACCCGAAACTGTCTCTTCCTCACTCTCCTCGCTCTCGTCTCTCTCCTCCTCTCAATCGATCTCTCAGTCTCTCTCCTACTCTCTTCTCTCCTCTCTCTCTCTCATATATATAATCACCTCTATATGCTTTTTCTATCATATAATATGATATATAAGTCTATATTTATAACTCTATTTATATATATTTTAGAAAAGCAATCTAATATCTGTTCTTTCTATAAATTCTTTTTAATTATTAGTATAAGAATGATTATTCTTGTTTTTGTAAATTATAATAATATTATATATTTATATTATTACTTGATTTGGGAAGCCTGCGGACTTGCTTTTATTAAACCTGGAAATTAAAATTCTTATATGCCTACTTCAAGTCGTACGCTGTGAAGGTTAGTGAGTAAAAAGGTCCGCTTCGTTTTGCCAATCGCGTATGTGATGTAGGTACAATTCTGTTTCGATTTAGACCGATGGGGAACTCGAATATATAAAGACGCGTAATTGCCGAGGCCATTCGAGGTTGGTAGGAAGTTTTTAAGCCAGACTTGGAATGGGTGGTGAATAATTTCGTGCAGTAGCGACCAACGTGGGTGCGGGGTGTGTGTATGTGTGCTGTGTGGTGTGTTGGGTGTGTGTGTGTGTTCGTTGTGTGGGTACGAGAGAGACCATCTATATATTTATTATATATATATTATCTATCATAAATTAATATTCTAGTATAATATATAATATCATGATATATAGTAGACTATAATATATAATATATTAATATATAAATATTTTATATACTTAAAATCGGACGAGCGGGCGGAGTCGGGCGCACAATGCGGATTGATGGGATCATTCTATAAGGTCGACGCGGTGTTAACTTTCTAAGAAGGTTACAGAAATCTTAGAAGAGCGAGTGAGTAAAAAACGCAACCATGCGAAGGTGTCCACAGGTATCAGGTTATAAGAAAACATCAATAAAAAGGGCTTAAGCACTCAATAGGGCAGATCAACTAATTACTTGGGTGGTGCATAAATCTGGACCCCATGGGTGCGGGAGATCAGTTAGGGTGGGAGGCGGTTATGCGGGGGCAAATTACACGTAACAACGGTTGCTTACGCAACGGTTTGGCGCAACCACTTCTTTCGTGAAAGGGTTGCAAAAATCAGGGTTGCCGAAAAAATTGGGGTTGCTCAAAACAATAACCTGTGAGGTCCACAAATGACCCATGAAGATTCAAGGGAGTGGTCAGAAAGGTCAAGGTCAAAAAGGTCGAGGCAAAAATGTCAGTCAGTCATAGCTTCAGGAATAGGTGGTCAAAGTCATCGGCCTCCGAAATGTTAGCCCTCTACATTTCAACGTAGTGGCTTTATTATGATAGCGAAATGACAATGACAAATATCGAAACACAAATGACATTTGGATTAATATAATTATGCATCAAAATTTTTTCCGGTAGATTACATTAAAATAAATTATACATAATAACAATAAAGTAGATGGCACTTAGAGAATTTCCTTATTCTAAGAATTTTAACATCAGTATTTAATATTTCACTCACAACTTATTACTCATAAGCATCTCATAGCTATGAGGGTATTTCTATTACAATATACTATTACCTGAGCTTTGTTTGGTTGGAGCCGCTATCCCTGTGGCCCAGGCACCAATCATGGCTCCTTTGTTTGGCGTCTTTTCCTTGGAGAAGGAAAAAGGCGCGAAACACTTAAAGTTTAAACAATATACATATTAATGTTATTATAAGAATATGGATACGCATACGACTGATGATTTTAAAGTGATATGCAGGAGACTTGCAATTAGCCTCTCACAGAGCTGTATAGTTGCATACACTCTAAGAAAATGCATGCTATTGTCTTACAAAGATTCCCTATAATATCAATATTTTCGACTTATTTAGATATATATAATATTAATATATATAATATATTATTATATATAATATTATATAATATTAATTATATTAATATATATATATATATATATATATATATATAATATATATATATATATTATATATATAATATATAAGATATTATCATATAATATTTAATATTCATCAATATTACAATATTTTTTTATAAAAGATATATAGATATACAAGTTTTGTGTATAGCTAAGATAATCCGCTCTGCTTGTATGTATTATTTTTGCATCGATCTCGCAGCTCAGCTCGTGTTGTGTGTGTATAGTTTAGATATTGAGGTATATATATTGAGGTTTTTAGTGACAATTATCGATATGATTTTGGTAATATAATACAATTAAAGTACTTTATTATAGTGAGAAATTTAAGATTTTAAACGTTTGACATATATTAATACCGACCTATCATAATTTGTAATAATGTGTTAATTTAATAAATGTAGAGCGCACTTTATTCTTTTTTTCTATTCTTTACTTAAGTATTATTATATCTAAAAAACACTAGTTTATGAAAGATCCAACATATCAGTTTATATTTAATTATTTCCTAATTATATATAGTATATAAATACTAACCTCGAAAACCAAAGCTGAATGAATGGAAAATTTCCACAATTTAGTAATTGGAGCATAAAAATTTGCTAGGTAGTGGACTTCTTTATATCATAAAAGTGGTAATTGAGGCAAATAACCACAATTTTACTCTCTGTCCCTAGAGACAAGATAATTATGTTTTAGCAAACAAACATATTCAGAAATGCGAACATATAATACAGATTTTCTTTAATTTATTAGTTGCTCTGTTTAATCTAGTACAATTATTCACATAATCAACTTAAGGAAAAAAATATTATTAAAAATAAAAATGTAGAAAAATATTTAAAGCAAAAAATCCATATATTCGTATGGACCAGCTAAATTTATTTGTGAGTATGTGAGAGATATATCCTAACTATGTCATACTGCTTAGTAGTAGCTCACGCGAATGTTATTGGCTTTTCGACGGGAAGAGAGGCAGTCAGGCCTCAAAGATACTAAGAAAAATGATAGAGTTTCATGATATTTTCTAAATAAACTTTACGGCTCATTTGAAAAGATAACCGGAAAATTAGTGGTTTTGATTATGTTAGGTATATATATATATAGTACTTATATATAATTATATCATATATAATTATATATAATTTATAACTTATCACCTCATTTATTATATTAAATGACTGTGAATATGGAAAGTAATTTCGATTCAAATATGGAGTTTTTATGAATTGAATTGCATTTATTAAATTTGATCTTCATTATAATACATTTGATATCATACTATATTACTGTAGATATTATTTTATATTAAGTCCTTAGGAATAAAAGAAATATAAATAGTAATTACTAATCCTTTTTTCATGATAAAGTCCCTATTACTCGTCAAAGGGTATCTGTTCATGATTGTTCATGTCAAAGTTGACCTAATTGAGACCCTTTAACTGATCAAAGACTGTCTGTTAAACAGTGAGACTATAAAATATATAACAGTGCCTTAAATTAAACGACAGTGGAAGAGATGAAATAAATAAGTGCCAATGAATAATAAACATCATTCATTCTCCGGTGGCCAAAGCGACACACACGAAAGGAACAAACGAACAAAAAATAAAAAGACACAGTTCAACCATAATTCCCGGAAAAACAGTGAAATAAGAAACCCTATCCCCAATAGGCTTAAAAAAACTTTTCCCTAAACCAAAAAAAAAACCGTATTAAAGAATTATGAGAGAAAGTCGCTCAGAGTCCAAACGAAGAGAAGCAACGTAGCTATTGTACTCCGGTTCTCAATCCGTCTCAAGACCCATACACTCCCCAGAAAGTAGCACCCTCCTATGAGGGGAGTATGAAGAGATGACTGCATCACACATACGAAACCAGACCTCGGAAACGAGGTCCCTAGGAGAGCATGAAGCAACAAACCTGGTGAAGAGTCACTTCCCCCCACTCTCGTTAGGGAGAAAAGGAGAGAAAGAACCTAACCACGCTCAATGCCCCCCCTTCAACGAATTTAATGCCTTAGAGTGGATTCGGCAGACAACAATGATCTTTTTAACCTTAATGAAATCATCGATCAAGGGAGAGGGTGATTTTGGCATCAGATTACGTGCCACACGGGCCTCCGCCAAGGATATAATTAAAACTAATTTCTTTTGATCAATAAACTCTCTCTCCCCGGCTACATACGGACGCGGTTCTGTTCATCGGACCTCCGCCAAAATTTACCTCTCCTCAGATGCACTAAGTCAAACTAGTAATAAGAAAAAAATTTATCGCCAAATATAATCACACATATCCTAGCTAAGTAAACTTACCAAGATAGAAAGAAGTCTACTTTTCACTCAAATTACCAAGGCATGAGGGTAAAGAGGAGAGCTATCCCATCTACGATCTATTGCGTTTATAAGAAGTAAAAATAATAGTTGTATGCTTGGATTATCCTCAAATACCATAACAAATTGGTATAATTATTGTAGAGAAGTATGCAAAATTTATTATGATATAACTATCTTTCTCTAATTTAATATATAATTATATATAACGATATTGCCTTTAAAGCAATTTGACAAGATCTCTCCATCATAGTAAGATCAAGACCTTATTCGAGGGAAACTTAAAGATCAGATCTTATTCGAGGGAATATTTAATATTGAATTTGACCTAATAGATACATGAGTATACAATCTTATAATACATATACAAATTTTTCTTCCCACCGTGTAGCTTACTGACACAATTCACCTAATGACTATCGCGGTGAGGTGAGAAACGATATGTGACAATTCTATGTGAATCGACCTTCATAACTCAGATCACTATATAAGTATCATAAGCAGAACAGTCCCACCGTTCATTACCATACAAGAGAGACTTTATCAAGCGCACGGAAAGTCAGGGCGACTTACAGTCACGTACATATCTGTAATAATATCTTCATGTAAATGAAAAGTCGGTATATACTCGAGATGGAAAGAAAGTTACAATCTATACACCACTAGCGCATGATCATAAGAAGCTTACGCGACGAACATACCTAGTGTCAAGAATATTGACGCAAGAATATCACTCACCCTACCTCATATCACATAAATATCATACTAAATGAGTTAGATCAATAAATTCAAGAGGAAGAAATTTCAATCGATCATCTATATATCTATATATATTACAATAACTTTAAATAATGACAATCGAGTTGAGCAGCTTAGGGCCTATAAGTATAACAGGATAAGTAGCCTTTGTAGTTCCAATGGAAATTTTTGCCACAAGTCGTCCCCATACTGTTAGAACAGCTTTCTCTCTCGCTAATGTATGAAGCGGGTCCGGTTGAGTTAAATAGTAGTGAGTACCAAGAAATCAGTAACACAAGAGAAAATTAAAGCTTATCAATAATACTACGAGAAATAAAAATCTACAAATTCTGTAATACATACATATAGCATCAAAGCGTCAATTACCCGCAAACTAACGATCTATACCTTTTCTCAACAAACACCAGCCAATGCAATCTACAGATTCGGAACTAAAACCCTTCATCCTCCAAATTACATCTAACCATTCATTTTATCACTATTGTGAAAGAGAGAACCTTGAGATATTCTGTGTAGCGGCGAGACTCGCGCATGACCCAGACTGTGTTGAGAGAGAGATGAATTATTATTATGAGCGAGGAGGCTATAGGCGCTATATAATACAACTCTAGAATCATGTATAATATTTATGTTAGATCTAAGTCGATCGAATTTATTTGTGAATGTTGTTATACATGAGTCATGTTTTTCTTCTTAAATATATACAAAAAAATATCATCAATTGTATTCTGTACGTGAAAACCCATTTTATAAAATATACGAGTAATAATTTTTGTGTGCGAGTATTTAAGTCGAGATAGGCGAGAGGTACTAAGTGAATATTATATTTAAAATTCTTAAATGTTAATTAGTTTATTAAAATTGGTAAGGAGCCTTGTTCTAAGTGTAAAATTAATGTTGAAGAAAGTTGGCGATGAAAGGTAGTTTCCGAATCTGTAGATTGCATTGGCTGGTTTTTGAGAAATAGATCGTTATCGGTAATTGACGCTTTTGATGCATATAAAAGATTACAAGAAATTTTATTTTATTTGGTAGAATATAACTACGATTTGGATGAAGTATTATTCTCTAGTAAATTTATATGGATCTTTGTTTATCTAATCTTTTTAACAAGCTGTGCGTTGATAAAGAGCGAGAAAGCTGTGAGATCATACGATGGGAGACTTGTGACAATAATACAATTGCTAATTTTAAAAGCTCTATTAATATTTTCTTAAAATAATTAATTATTAGCTTATAGTTTATTTGCAAACATTATTAATTGAAATCAGAAATGTATATTTATTAGCCTACTATAGCTTTTGTTATTTTTCAGAAATGGTTCTTAAAATATAATTTCTATATATATATAATAGTAATTAGTAGCATATATTGATATACTGAATATTACTTAATGGTACCTAATAATAGCTTAATATTATATATAAGTACTATCAGTAATTATAAATTAGGTATTTCTATTAATTATACGTATTGAGGGTAATGAATGGATAATGTATTAATTTATGCATTTAAATTGGATGTAAGTAAAATATAATATTATTTATAAATGGATGATCAAGGGCAATCAGGGTGAGGATTCCTTAGTAATTTATATATATATAATATTATTACCCACTTTTACTCATATATATAATATATATACCTATACAATACCGTAAAGTAGCTATAGTCACTGAGTCGTAGGAATAGTAGAGTCTCATCTCATACTATTCTAAATATATATGTAACTACCAAAAGCATGAAGCGGTCAATAACGTTATAGACGCAATATATAATAATGATATGTAGAACTAGGAATGATACTGGCAGCCATGACACAACGTAGTATATTTTGAAGTTTCCTTGGTACTCAAAAATTATGAAGAAACTATGAACGCTGTGACTTTATTTGAAAACAATATAGCTTTGTGATGATGATGAAAGTCGGCTGTCAATCCCTGATAATGAGAGTAACCTATTACCGGTATTAATACCTATATATATATATATATATACCAGTCATGAGGGTAAGACGGCGGCGAATGGAAATAGTAGGCGATTCTAGATACTATATTATGTGAATCCTGATAACTTATTGATGTAAATGTAATGATAAAAGCAGAAGCGGTCTAATTATACTGAAGTATGGTAGTACGAAAATTATATATTTTTATATATTCATTGTGACTTTTTAAAAATTGATTTGATATTTTAGTGGCTACTGTGGATGTAGAAGAAACTGAAGGAGGGAGAGCCTGTGAGTGCGTGAGTACACTTATGAAAATTTCCTTACATTCAGGTCATAAGGACTTCTTTAATTCATCAGCGTTTTAAACCGTTATGATAAACTTCTATTTTATAATCGCCAGGTTTAAAAAGCCATCTGCGTTTTTAATGAAATGAAACTCCTTATTCTAGTACAATACTTACGTAGTGGAAGTTTGTCTGGTACAATCTCTAATAATACTAACTATCGATTGACAATAGGCTGTTTGTGAGATTTATGTATTATTTTGTAAAAACTATATATTAACTATCTCGTAGACTTAAAGACTAATATAGCTAATAGAATCGTACTTTTACTTAAGAATACTTAGTGTGATTTTCGCCTATATCAAACCTATATGAGTGCTTATTCTTAAATTAGCAATATAAGGAGGGTGGACCTATACCTAGTTATGGCAGTGCCTAAAGGCCGTATACTGCAAAATTAAGGGGGCTGCATGAACCATTATTATGATAAAAGGGTAATCAATACATTAGATTTGGGGTTGGCACGACTTTACACTAAATGTAACATGCCTTTAATGCGGCAAGACTATATACTATAATATATATACATATATCATAAATTTACTGTATCTCTATATAATATAGTACAATGCCTTTTCTCAAAGAACTAACGGGTCATTATATAGACTTTAGGTGTTCATTATTTTAATTAGCATCTCTTGCATCAAAACGTAGATATTATCTCTTCAAGTTATAATGAGGCTTTTTGAATTTTTACGGAGCTCAATGTACGAAATTTTCATTATATTCCCTTTTGGTCAGCTTTTGTCTTTCTTTTTAAATTTATTCCGACAGTAAACGCTCTGATTGTGAGCGAAATCACGTTATTGGTTTATAATAATTAACTTAGGATGATATCAGCTCTTATTTTCTTAAATCTCTTTAAAAAGCATCCTAATTTAAATTTAAGAAAATGAATCCACATCAAAAGATGGACGCTTAACTCTATCTGATACAAGATAAAGGAATGGAAGGGGGCGTAGGCTTCAATTTTGTACATCTAAAAATAGCTGATAAGACTAAATAATAAGTGTTCATATAGCATCCGCTCAAACCCCCGACGCTAAAAACGAAAACTATAGGGGAGGGGGGAGGGGGGGGTAGAGATTGTACTATTGGATTAAAACTTGAAATTGACAGTTTGACGAGGGGGGGGAGGAGAAGAATAGACTGTCTTGTGAAGAGAAGATTTTTATGTCGAGTTAGCGGAAACTACCCTTTCCAACTTTGTGACCTGTTCACATGGTTGGCCGGATACAATTGGAGGTGAGGTGGAACACATATAGCTCCAACATTTATTTTGAAAAAAGCAAGGGAGGAAATCAATAAATTATTGGACGCATGGGTGTCATCTTCGCTTGCGTGGGAGAGCTAATTGGGCGTTTTCCAATAGCTTTTTGCCCAAAGTCGGACGGAAGGGTTCGTTTGGTATCGTTGTTGATTCTGAGGTTTTTAGCCGAAAGAATCAACCTTCAAATGCAATTTTTAAATAACCCACAACCACATGATTAAGGATATTTTTTGCAATTGCATTAACACATTGCAAAATGTTTATTAACAAGGTCATAGACGTTGGATACGGACGCTTACTATAAACGTGCACAGGTCCCGCGGACGTGAACGAAAGAATATCAGACTATTACTTATGCATATTGGTAATTACAGTTTTTATTAAACTATTAATAAGGACCAATAAGTGTTCTTCTACGTGCCTTCCACAGCAGGCTTTATGTAATGCTGTTGTTTGGAGATTTAAGGAACGTTTTGTTTATTTAGTGAATCTTAATTGCCCAGTCGCTCTTTGAAGAGCAGTTGCAATGTTTGGGAGAAAGTTTTGGAGAGATTAAGAGTATATGAAATTTATTCTGAACCCAGAAAAAATGTGTATTGGCAGTCGAGAACGGACTTTCTTGGTTTCAATGTTAGCGAAGAAGGGGGGGGGGGGGTTTAAGGCTGGGAAATCGATGCAGTGGTGAATGTTGCAAGACCAACACCCATGCAAACACTTAGGGCCTTTCTGGTCTACTATTTAAAATGTTTCTGCTGGCGAATCATTGTAGGGGGGCGGCTCAATTGTTTGGCACCCCTAAACGAAATGTTGAAAGAAAACGTCCGCTCCATAAAGGGATGATTTCCCTGGGGGGTAGAACGAACGGCGTTTCTAGAAGCTAAGCGGCAGATGGTGGGTGCCAACTGGAGAATATGTTGTCGTCCTTGATGAAATGGAATGATTTATAGTAATGATAACTATCGTAAAGGTTAAGACCGAACCTCACTATAGTAGTAGACCTGCTCGGGAGTCTAGAGAATAACCACAATGTACTTACAAGAACTTTATTCGGCTTTAGTAGTCGCTCAGTATAAATTTAGAACTACAGAGTTGGATCTTATATATTCATATGATCGCGGTATACTCAAGCAGAGAAGTGAAAGAAAGCTGTGCATACGTGTCTTATGTTATACCTAATTCTAGCTGGTTAAGGAGTCATGTTGAAATCGATAAAAAAACATTGATAAGACGATTAAACAATATACTTATTATTATATATGTACCGTATAATAAAAACACAATTCAACTTAGTTGTGTGTGCTAAATCGATCCGTATAGACCCAAAACAAGTGAGGGATATAACATAAAATACTCACAGACCATTTATAAATTGTGAAAGAGAGTGCTAAACAGAAATATCTGAATCTTCAAGAGGAAAGGTGGCGAAAAAAAGAAAAGAGTGAGTACTACAAAAGACACCTCTCAGCTATGATGATAGTATACTACTAGTAGTCGTAATGGTCCACTCATATATCTCTGAGTCACTCGTTCTCTCTCTCTAATAAGACACAAGATTTGCTCTCAGTTTGCCGTCACTACATTCGCATCGTTTAATTGAACATTTAGGCTTGAGATCACACAAGGCCTACAGCAACTTTGTGACGGTAATCGAGTGTAATGCGACTTCACATTGAATTCACACGGCACACAGTATGAGGAATCATCGCCTCTCGCTCGCTAAGACATGCGGAGAGACGACCATGGATGTCGTTGTGCCATTGTCTTGCGTGGTATCCTCCTGTACGAGGTTTTGCTGTGTTGCTGTGTAACAAATCTCGGCACCTCTTCCTTAAGGAACGAGTATGTTCCACATAAAACTCTGAGCTATGGCATCGAGACGAATATATATTTACTGTGTTGTCCTATCGAAGGCTGTGAGTTATTTTCAGTGAAAGTGTGACTCCCAACGGAGGTTAGCACTTTACATCATTGAGCAAACGGTTGTGCAGTAAAGTAAGCACAAACTAGACCCACTTTCAGCTCTGGGCAATGAAATTTTCAATAAGCAATTATAATCTACCTCCTCAGATCGATCCACTCATATCTCTCACTATATTTGTACTCCAAATTGTTTCATCATTCCATCACTTCCTCCATTGATAAACTCTTATTCTAATCATTCAGCCATAATCTCCTCTGAACATCTACTTATTTAGCTTAATCAATATGTTCCCCTTAATAATATCTGCCAGTGAATAGCTCACATGATATCAACTATTATTTTACTAATGCCAGAAATATCTGCTGTGATAGGTTTAATCGGTATATGCTAGTGAATTTTCCGTTTGCAGCTGCGAGTAGTGTTTAGTTTAGTCTTTGATGTACTTTATCGTAAACCTACTCATATTCATTTTAGTATGTTAAGTAGTCGAATAGTGGTAAGTGAGGTGAATTAAGTATTAGATATTTAATCAATCCCACCCTACGTGTTCTGAAATGAGAGTAACTCCGATAATAGTCGAGCCTGGGTCGATACTAATTGATGAAATAGAACTTTTTATTTGGTGTAGGATTTTGTGGTATCTGAATAAACTAACTTGACAAGTATTTAATTACATTTCACACGTATCAAAAGTGTGAGGAGTTTACAAGTTGGTCACTGTACTGAAGAAATTCAGAGAGAAGATGGAAGTAAGATTTCAAATGGTGAAAGTAATTCTGGTCCTAGACAGGAGAAGCCATGTCATATTGGTCTACTCACTCAAATATTGGGATGCCAAGGAATTATTACTTAAAGGTGCTCTTATTCACCTAATGTCGATTTAGAAAATGGCTCTCGCCCCTAAAATCCTCCATTGTTTTTCTCAGTTTATTTCAAACAGGTGAGATATTAATGCTGAACAAATCTTTTTCATATATTAGAGCGGATAGGGGAGATGTGACTACCTATGTGAGTGCCGTATGGGAAACTCATTGTACCTTCAATCACCGCGTGCTGCCGCGTTGTAGCTGTAGATTGATACTCATGTTTTTCTTTTTTCTGCCAACTTTCCTCTTGACTGTAGCGATATTTCTTTTATCTTCAAATATGTGGTTTTATATGTTTCTTTTCAAGATGATCCAGTAAAGTGGATAAATAAAACTCTATTTACCTGGTGGAATGTGTCATCAATGATGTAATTGAACATACCTATTACACTTCCTGGTATTTCGGCGTACAATTTGTATAAGATAGGTACCTTTGAGAGATTTTAATCTAGTAGCCTGGAACACACGAACGAGCATTCACTCTGACCCATTCAGATTATTAATTGCCAAGTGACTGTTACTCGTTACTTAAAATCTTAAAAGTAAAATTTTCCACAAACACGTCGATAGATGATACATATAGATCAAATATTTAAGAATGGTGAGAATTAATAACAGATTTTCTTTTAATATTATAAATTAGATACGAAAATCTTGTAAATCATAACTAAAAAATTAAGGAGTAATCAAGCATTATAAGGTAGATAAAGTCTCGGAGTAAAATTTGACATAACCATTCATCCCCCATGTTAGTAGAAATTTTAATTTAGTAAGTTTCCTAGTATAGTATGGGGTTCCAAAATTTAATTACTGCTTGTTTTATTATAAAATATGATGATTTAAATGGGTGCTATACATATATATATACCTTCCTACATATGAATGATTGGATACCAATACCTCATCATGTATTGTTTGCTCCATTTCTGTGTGATTCTTTATCTACGTTTGGTGCTCATCATAAATGAACTACTTCTCAGATCGTGAGGCAGCCAATTATTCACAATATGCTATAAAATTATTTTAATGATAGAGTTAATGTATACTTGAGACTCACTATGATAAATAATTTCACAACGGCTTATGACTCACCTAACGTGAAATGGCTTAAAGTGTAATAAATTTGAACCAATATAGTATACTTCACTATTCAATTAAGTGTGAAATAACTAGCTAATAAGTGTAGTATGATTTAATTCAGCAAGCAGAAAGTAGTAGAAAAATATGAAAAATGTACACATCTCGTGCCCTGAGAATTTTTGCCGTGGAGACCTCCGGCTTACACTGTCGGCTGAGAGAAATTTGTACATTTCTAATTACATTGTCACACGAACTCCGGCGTCTGCGGCTGTGTGCCTAACCCGGCCCAACACCACCCTCTCAACGCCTGTGCTTATTGTCTTCGCGGGTGGCATTCACTAATATATATATAATATATTCAAGAATCTTAATTCAAGTTAGTCCATAATGGAGCCTTGTATTTAACCGAAAGATAGGTACCCTTCAGTATGCACAACGGTGTAGCAGTCAAAAGTAGCGTCCATCATTTATGAAAATAGAATAAATATAATGTATGTCACGATTATAACCTGACGTCTATATGAGTAATACTTTGGCACCTAAACTATGTATGTATATAAATAAATAAATTTTTATCGCTCAGAAAACGTATCTCACAGTGAGCTAAGGGTCACGTGTTGGTGAGAAATCAAACAAGTACATATACGTTAAGGTAGAATACACTGTTCAGAGAGCATTATTATCAGGTATAATATATAGCTTTCAGGGTTGACTACGAATATAAAAATAAGAATATATAATTTATAGAGGTATAATAGACCTATTATATGAAGTAAGAGGGATGTATATAATGAGAAAATGTAAGAATTTTTTATTAAATATTTATTTTAGAACTAAAATATAATAAAATAAAATAAAAAGAGAGAGGAAATAGGGGGAGACTTTTTAGTTCATGCTAATATGGCAACTCTTTAGAATTTAGACATAGTTGAATTGACACTTTAATCTTTACTACATAAAATAATAAAATAAATAAAAAAAAATAAATAATTCGTTTACTATCTTTACTCTTATTAATTACTATATAGACGAAACAATCAATGTACCAAATATACACTAATATATATAAGTAATTAAATAATTATACGCTGTTCTTACACAATATAGTCTCACACGTGAAGGGTATGTATAATTAAGTATAATAAGTTTTGAAATTAGTCCCAATATATACTAATAAAATAAAAAATAAAATAATACGAAGTGGGGATTAAGATAAAGGTGATTACCTTATTAATGTTTTTGGTAACAATATATTGTATATAGAATAGAATTATTGTAATAAGAGTTAATAGGAGAGGAAGTTAAATTTACAATGCTGAGATGACAACAGACATAAATAAAAAAAAAAAAAAAAAAAAAAAAAAAAAAAACTTGTGAGGGCACGAAGTGTTCTCTGTGTATAGACACCTCACCAATATAGTGAATTAGATCCTTTTAATAACATCTGCAATTTCTGATCTTTGATTATATAACATCAAAATTTTCTGATTATTTTATTATATATATTTGAGAAATTAAAATATATTTTTTGTAATCAACATCCATCTATATGCATCGCTAAAATAAGCGTCAAATTTACCAATTGATATTTACGAGTGCACTAATGTGATGTCCACATAAAAAACCCAGCCCAATGCAACTAGCATGACTTGTCGGACTCACCGGCCTTCATCTCCAACTTCTTCTTGCAACTGTACCTTGAACTACTTTGTGGAAATATTAAATCCTGAGAAGGGTTATGTCGCAGGCTGGATGTTTACGTTTAAAATGCTTTCAAGTAATACATAACAAAGTAGAATATAGGCTAAGGTGTGAGTTATAATCATGAAGATTTGACAACTTAATTAACTACGAAGATTGTTTTCTGGTCTCTACTACGCTTTATTTTTAAGTACATAATCTTTAAGTTATAAATATTTACACAATTTACTATGAGGTAAGAGTAACTAAATTATATGTGTAAATATATTTATCAATAAATCCTGAATGAAGTAAATACGCATGAATATTACTAAAATATTATTTTAGAAGTTAAATAAGTTTTTTTGTAATTGCTTAAAAGTTATTATACGGAAGAGAAACAGAAAATAAAGAATAATATAGATTTCTGCTCTAAACGATAAATTGCAACTAGTTTGAGATAATTTTAGCGGAAAGGGAGTAACAATAAAAATAGGGTCTCTAAGTCTGCATTATTTTATTTACACAACTATTATATTCAATATTATAGTCGCTAATATAAATAACATTACATAAAATTAAAAAATTAATTTTTAATGAGTAATATAAAAGTAATATAAAATATCTAATCTCGAACGTAATATGTACGCCTATAAACATGATCAGGGATAAGATATCATGAATAACTCGTCTACAAACCTTCCGCAGTTCTCACGTAGGTAGTGAAACGTCCTTGTATAATTCACGTATATTAATAAAATCCGTTTCCTAGTATAGTAATTCCAACCGTTCAACTTATACTAGTAGTATCGAATACAACCTGCATTTGTGATACTATTAATATAACTGTATAATTTTTATTCCCTGCCTAATATGCGTGAGAGTTGATCCCGCGGAAGACTTGGAAAGAAGTGACAGAATACAGAATAAAGAAAGAGTTAAATAAACATTTTAGATATTATAATGAATGAAGTAGAATCTAAAATACTTTTCAAAGTAGCTAAAAAAGTAAAAAGATCAAAAAATGGTGTTCAGATTAAAGATCTAAGAAAAGTCTAACATGTTAGTAATGTTACTAAGATATATTTTTTATCATATAAGTGTAATATTTTGGACTAAATAAAAGAACATAAGAAGCTTATATTAAAGTACTTTGGAGGATATAAAAGATGTAAGGATTACTGTTAGTGTTTCAATATAAGAAATTGTACAATCTTGGAGATGTGGAAATGGTCATTAGTTTCTTAAAGATAAATGAAATAAATTAGATCAATGACTGAGATACATTAAAGAAAGAGGTGTGGAATAACTCGGGCAAATATAAGGTGATCCATAAGGGCTCAACTGTTATTCTTTTTTTTTAATTATTCCTGAGACGAAATATTGGCTGAGCATCCTCTTCACATATTAACTGAGAGTGCGGACATTAACGAGAGTGATAGACATAGAGAGGAGCTTACTCGTAATGTGAATCAAATTCCATTGTTCATGTGTGTGACACAGAATAGGCGTCCAGGAGAAGTAGCTCAAAGTGATATATTCACGCTGTGTGTGTGCAAACTGATATTTGGTCGGTGCACGAGTAGAAACATACGGACATTTTCGATAGATAAATGATAGATGGTGACTGGAGTGGTATTCCGACGCGAAACAGTGTCGATATCTCTCCTATTGGACGGTGGATATACTCGATTCTCATAGTGCAACTCAGTATAGACCGTGTGTGTGATATTAAGTGTGTGGTCAGTGTTCTTATAGGTGAGACTCTTCATATATCTCTCGCTCGGTTCTATTCTGGTACCTCGAATACTGGTTCTATATTCGTGTGGCGTAACGTATATCCAGGCATAAACAATAACATCACTGATGATATAGGAAGTCGATTGCCGTGACGTCTGGTCGTGTCATAATAAATCGGTACGCTCTCTCGTGTATACGATATCAGATGAAGACTAGTGAGTGGATCCGACACGCGACGTATCCGTGTTAAGGGCTTGTGAAAAAACGTTGGTTTATTTTAATTGCGGTGTTCGATATATATTATTTCTAGGCACGCTTCATACTCTGTCTCACTCATTTTTATATTAGAGAGACGTGTGTGTGTGTGTGTATTTTACGTGCATACGATGCTGTGTGTGGTGTGATGTTTATATTATTCCGTTGTGTGCGAGCTTATATATCAGAAGGAATCTCGTGGTGACTCGGTACTCTCTGACGCGTGAGAGATGGTTGTAAACGTGTCTATATATATAATCTCAAGTCGATTGTTAGTCACGGACAGAGGTTTACAGCGACGGTGAGCGGGCTAGGCTAGACTGTAAATATTGGACTATATTACGGATTTATATATCGGTATAAGGCCTTGCTCTCGTAAGAGAATCGCGGATGGGGTTAGTGTTCCTGACTTCCGCTGTTTATATGGCGATCGCGTATACACTTTATACCTCCCTGAATTATAATCATTGATTTTTAAGATTTTTACTATGTATAAGTGAATAAAATGCAGCAGTATTTTTATTTATCCTTTAATAATAATTGAATAGATTTGCAGATATAATGTTATTTACAGTATGTTATAAAACATTTATTGACTAGTTATTAGTAGAATATTTATTACTTAATGTACAGTACTTTGTAAAGGAAACAAAAAAGTTGTTTTTTTTTTAATGAAAATAATCTATACTGTATAAACTCTTTATAACTTCGGAGATAAATTTTTTTTTTCATAATATTTTTAAATGAATAGCCTAAGAACTGTAACAAAACACTTGAAAGTAAAGTCACGCTTGGCACAAAATTGGTACCATTCAAAGTGTAAATGAAGTTTGAAGAAGTTGGAGATGAAGGTAGTTCCGAATCTGTAGATTGCATTGGCTGGTTTTTTGAGAAATAGATCGTTATCGGTAATTTGACGCTTTTGATGCATATGTATGCATTACAGAATTTTAATTTTATTTTCGTATTTTTGTAACTTTTAATTTTTTCTTTTTATGATCTTTTTACTCTTTTTACCAACCGCGTTATAGCGAGACCGAGTTCTATGAGGAGACTGTATAGTATATGATATCTATATATATTATATATATATAATATTATATATATATATATATACATATTATTATATATATATATATATATATATATTATATTATATATATATATAATATTATATTATATATATTATAATAAAAAAATTAAAATTAAATTTAATAAATTATATCTTATTATAATATATATTATATATATATAATAATATATATATAATTATATATATATATATATATATATTACCGTATATATATATATATAATATAATATTAAATATATATATATATATTATATTTATATATATATATATATATATTATATATATATATATATATATTATATTATTATATATTAGTGATGCACCGGAGGGTAATTTTTGGCCGGAGGCCGGAGAGCGCGGAGGCCGGAGAATGAAAATTTTAATTCGGCCGGAGGCCGGAGTCTCCGGCCGGAGAATGAAATTTCTATTTATACTTACTCTTCTATATATATATATATATATATATAATAAATTATAATATAAATATATATTTATAGGTATATTTATAGGTGTTTAAATTATATATGTATATATATATATATATATATATATATGATATATATATATATATATTATATATATATATATATATATTATAATATATATTATATATATATATTTTTTTTATTTTTTACTAGATTTTATCTAAAAATATTAGGAAAATCTGTAATTAATTTCCATTCTGAATATTTTGTCTTCTCTAGTGTGGAATTACTTTAAGATTAAAGTAAGCGATAATAGTAAAGCTTAGTGGCTTTTGTGCGCTACTAGGAATACATTACTATCAAGAGGAAATCCAAACAAAATTCAAAATATTATACTATAAAACGTATATTCGATCATCTCGAAAAGAAACATAAAACCACATATTTGAAGATAAAAGAAATATGTGAATCTTCAAGAGGAAAGGGGGCCGAAAAAAGAAAACATGATATCCCAGACACAGCAGATGATCTATGTACATCCAAATCATCCAACTTCTACCTCTAATAAAAAAAGATTTGTTCAGCCTACACTGTTTGAATAACTGATAAAAAACAAAAATTTGGGACATTAATGATAGGAAAAAGCAAGAAATTCCTTTCAAAATGGGGAAATGATTGCTTTGGACAATCTGACATTTTCTTTTTGAAGAAGACATTGGATTTAAGAGATTAATAAACCAACGTATGTCCACAATATAATATTTCATCAAGGCGGACTTTTCAGAAGAGATTATCAAAACAATATATAAAAGGGTAAATAACAAATAACACTTCAGCTGCAAGAATTCAAGCAATATATTAAACCCAGATTTTTTTTGGACTTGCTCATATGACAATGAAAGCTTTATAAGTATGTCAGAGGATTGCCTGCTCGGACCGACATAAAGGCGTGATAATTTTTATAATTCACACTGTCGGAGTGATAATGTGTGTCTGACGAGTGTAGGACCACAATAAATATTCTTACATCGTGAAGGATCGTTTGGTTGTGGAGTTCTGTGTCGATCCCCGGTCATATGGTCTCGACTCACTGTTCTCTCTCGCAGTGGCCCTGTGCTGCACACTTAGCAAGGTGGCGCTTTTGAGCGCGAACGATAGTCAGGGAGGAACTTAACTTTAAGAGCTGGGATTTAAAAAAGAAAATATTCATGTGTCCTAACCGATAACACCTCCCAGGGATGCTATATAGATATGACGAATGCCTATTTGCATTAAGGATCGGTTAAGATATAGATTACAGTTAAGTCACTCGCACGAGAGACTCGCGGTAAATTGTTGTGATGTCGTGGGGATCGCTTAGATGACTAGTGCGAGTATAGCTCGACAATAGACTCTTTTTGAGCGTGAACCTGCCCAGAGAAGAAAGAGTGGTCTCCTGGTGAGAGCGCGTATCTGTTGAGAGTAATAGTGGATTGTAAGGTCATTTTAGTCGCTCAACCAAAGTGCTTACACTAAGGTTACCTGAACATCTCGCAAAATCTCAAATTTTGCCCATACACAAGCTTATCCAAGATGTGGAAAAAGATGGAATTCACTTATTAATAATGCTGCAAAGGACTGCTATAAGAGCCAAAAATGTGCATTATATATATTCTTCAAATTCCGACAAAAACGATCTAGAATATCTTAAATGCAAATTACTGGAAGCTAATGGAGAATATATTAGATTGCTACATCATTTGAAAATTAACGGGGAGCGAGTGGTGATGATGTAGATTTAATGTTTTGTAATACCTGCAGTTTAATGCATTGCAAAATTTTTAGCAAAAACTTGGAAGGTTAGCGGCGGGGTAAAAACTATGAAAGATGAAACTTTTAAATTCCTGTTACTGGAACGTTTTGGTACCATTAAAGAGAAGACTTTATGTACTTGCAACAGTTTCAAATCGACAATACAAATTAGCTCCTTTGATATTATTGTCAGAATAAATAAATTTATGCTCAAAAGAAGAAGTAAAAACTAATAAAAGTAAAGAGAATATTACATTAGTTCAGATTCTGATGACAAAATGATGATCAAATGATCGGTCTCATACAGATTCACATGAAGAATCTGAAGTGTCGCAAGTATTGAGAAGGAAACATTCAATTTTCTGGAAGCCCTCTTTGATGACATGCTAAAAAAAATCGTCAGAAGAAAATGAAGAATATTCAGATATAATCAACCAAGTGGAACTGATCAAAGGAGAAAAATTTAAATAGGCAAACGTAGAAGCAGCAGTGAGAGAAAACAACCTGATTAGAAAATACTATTCGAACTACTGTGGATAAATATTTTGCAGCACACTTATTGGAACGAAAATCGTGCACTATGATTCACTGTTATGGTGGACAGAAAGAAAAGCTCTTTATCTGATTGCATCTTACCTGAATTAACTAGGGAAGTATCTCTCTGCTCACCTTCAAGTGTATTTAGCGAGAGAATGTTTAGCCAACCAGGAAATATTTATACAAGTCAAAGGAAATTGTCTTGTCTCCCCACACTAGCTGATCAGCTTCCTGTTCTTCATCATAATTTAAGAGTAGTGATTTCTAGAATATTTAGAGAATGAATGTACCAAAATAGCAA
>JABUQX010051932.1:5000-7500 GCA_015478945.1 Trachelipus rathkii
TTTAAGCATGCCCCAATAAACGGCATTTGAAAGTGTGCAAGCTAAAGGGAGTTGGGAAATATAAAGAATGTAACTACACGAGACTTTACGAGTGAAAAACAAGAAAGATTAACCATGGCGGTTGATCTGGAGTCAAGAGTTTTGGTTGAGAAAAGGAAGGTGGGGCTATATAACCTCAGGGGAGGCGTGTCCCAAGAGCCCTTTTCAAAAGGAGGTATGCGACAAGATAGTTCAGAAGAACAGTTGTAATACAGGATAGTATAAAAAATGTGACATAATATATATATATATATATATATATATATATATATATATATATATATATATATATATATATATATATATATATATATATATATATATATATATATATATATATATATACTATATATATATATATATATATATATATATATATATATATTGTAAAGGAGGGAAAGAGGAAGAGAGAGAGAGAGAGAGAGAGAGAGAGAGAGAGAGAGAGAGAGAGAGAGAGAGAGAGAGAGAAAGAGATTGGAAAGAGAGAGAGAGAGAGAGAGAGAGAGAGAGAGAGAGAGAGAGAGAGAGAGAGAGAGAGAGAGAGAGAGAGAGAGAGAGAGAGAGAGAGAGAGAGAGAAAGACGAAAGTACTAGACTCCACTTTTTAATGAAAGTTGTGTGAGTTTAACCGCTCGGATGTGTGAGGTGTACCCCAAACAGGGGAAAACGACACCCCTACACAGAGCAAATCAAGTAGAGTGGTGTGAGGAAGTTTCGAAGGTGCCTCGGAATAAATAACATTTTGGAAGCTTGTTTAGATAAAGAAATAATGTAAGCTTTCGAATTAAGATTGCGAAAAAAACACCAAAAAATTTAAGGCAGGTGAATTTTTGAGTTGTTTTTGAAAAGATGTTATAGTTGTGTTAAGATTATGTCGTGTAGTGAGATGCCCCAATTAAAAATTCGAGAATGGTCAAAGGTTAACTGCTCCAAAGCAGCCCCCCTCCCCAGCGTGAGCACTTGCTGTTGAGTGGGACATTATTCAAAATGAATTGAGCAATGAAGGCTGGACGTCTTCCACTGCTGCTATATAACGGTCGGATGGGAAATCACATAGGTCACAAAGACACAGTACGAAGGATAGACACCAAAAGAAGGACGTTTAGGATTGTGTCGGACTATCGAAAGCTTTCGATATGTCAAGGGCTACAGCAAAAGATTCACGGTAATCAGCGAGAAGGGATTGAAATATTTCCAAATCTTGACAGATTTAAAAACTTTAGAAATAACGGAGGTTAAAGTTATAATACCATAGTTTAAGGGTTGAGATGGGCTCCCTTTTTTCCTCACATATTGAATGAGGGCATGTTTCCAGCAGGAAGCGAAGGTCGAAGTAGATGGACAGAGACAAAATAGTTTATTTACCAAGGCAGAGTGAATGATCCGAAGATCACGTTTTGAGAACCATAAAAGAAATATCACCATTACCGTAGGCATTCTAAGTGTTAAACTCAGAGGGAGCGGAAATAATGTCTTTAGAAGAAATTGCAATGATAAGTGTAAATGGGTTTGAGGGAGGTGGAGAAGTGGGAATAGCACCGGAATCGTTTAAGGTGGAACTAAAGGCAAATGTTTGATCGAAGAGTTCAGTCTTAGCGGAAGGTAAAACGTCCGTCTGCCGTCGGAAGATACAAGAGGAGGGAAAGGGGAAAAAAGCGAATTTAGAGAAGATTTTTTATCAAAATGCCTGAAAGGACGTGAGGAACAGGAAGCAGAAATATTATTGCATTTTCTTCAGTTAACGGGAAATAGAAATCCATGATTCCTGGATCGAATATTAAGTTGCGTGAGCTTCTGGAGGTTGAAGAAGACGGTACTTTCTGACGGCAGCTAGTATAAGCAGAGTTAAACCAAAGTTTTTTTAGGTTTAGCATAAGGGAAAGAATATAGTTTGTACCTCTCCATACCAGAGAGAATTACCTTGTTAATACTCTCTACACAATCTTAGGGACTCCTCCCACCGAGAAAGTAGTAATTCCATGGAAATCAAAGATGTACGACAGCAATCCGACAGGTTAGAAGCACCGAAGTGTCAAAAGCGCTTCCTCGTCGTAGGAGGTAGTCTTTCCTGAGAAAGAAAAGATTATGCTCTATTTAGTAGTTTAGGTAGACGAAGAATATTAGGAAAGCTAATTGAGTTGAGTTAGGTGTAACAGATATACATAGCAGATGAATTTAGTAGTAGATTAACAGGATAACTTGAATCATAGTGAAGAAAATTCGAAAGACCAAATCAGAGGAGACGCGATAACAAGATAACAAGCAACAACATTGAGCAAATAAGCACAACAACAACCGCCATTGCCTAAATATTGAGGACATAAAAAGTAATAATGAACAGAGTATGGTTAGCTGTTAGAGCGTTCATACACCTGAGCTTTGGTTAAGAATAAGAGATGAGGTTTAGAGAAGGAGAGGTGATGTTCAACTTGAGTTTCGGTTAAGAATAAGAGGCGAGGTTT
>JABUQX010051932.1:12500-15000 GCA_015478945.1 Trachelipus rathkii
ATATACAAAGTCCGTAATATTTTCAGTTTCATTCTATGTGTCAGTGCATAAAGACTGCTCTCAATGGTTGATGGTAGATGAATATTATATACCGTTATTTATTTTTGTTGTTGGCGTTGTTTGTTGTTATTTATTATTCGCACACACACACACACACACACACACACACACGAACACATGTAATAATTATAGATTTACTTTACTTAATACATTATCTTGACAAACCTTACAAACCTACTGATGACATGACTGTTATTTCTATAAGGTCATGCATCTGTGATTCGTTTTCTAAACGTTATTGGTCAACAATTTTTTATTTTCTCATTTAATATTCAAATCTCATTTTCTTTTATAAGCGTAAACTATTAGTTTTCTAGTACATGACGAAATATTTATATTCATTGTAAAGTTTTATTTATTTATTTTTTATGTTTTATTTTGTTTTAAATTTTTTTTTATCTTATAAGCTTTAATTTTACATATACATTTTGAATATAAGCGGTAAGGCCTTACACTTCCTTAGGAGGGGGGTGGCCCCTTCTCCACTGAAATAAAGAGCAAACAATAAAAAAAAACAATCAAAATTACAAAATATTATGTCATCAATATGATGGGGTCATTTCTTGGCAATTATTGGCCATCAGTGAGATCATAGAAATTAAGCTCTCTGGTTGGTAACACATGATCTTACTAAGATTGCGTAATGTTTATTTGTGACGTAGATAACATATTTACCGGTTCACTAATTTAGTTATGGTCTATGGTTAAGTGTCCATAAGCTTTATTGTTGATTTGAATTCTAGGTGAAATAATAATAATAATAATAATAATAATAATAATAATAATAATAATAATAATAATAATAATAATAATAATAATAATAATAATAATAATAATAATAATAATAATAATAATAATAATAATAATAATAATAATAATAATAATAATGATAATGATAATGATAATGATAATGATAATAATAATAATAATAATAATAATAATAATAATAATAATAATAATAATAATAATAATAATAATAATAATAATAATAATAATTAATATTTTGCTTGGTTATGTATAGTAATGATGGAGATTGCTATGTTAGCAGCTGATAGAAAGTTGAAACTTTGAACGTTAGTTATTTTACCGTTGATAAGCAGAGAACTTTGTTAATGAAAGGAGTTCATTCGTACGTAAGGTATGTTAGGTATGTTATTGCACGCAATGTTTATTTGTGACGTAGATAACATATTAACCTGTTCAATATTTTAGTTATGGTCTGACAGTGGAAGTGTTCATAAACTTTATTGCTATTTTGTATTCTAGGTGAAATAATAATAATAATAATAATAATAATAATAATAATAATAATAATAATAATAATAATAATAATAATAATAATAATAATAATAATAATAATAATAATAATAATAATAATAATAATAATAATAATAATAATAATAATAAGAAGAAGAAGAAGAAGAAGAAGAAGAAGAAGAAGAAGAAGAAGAAGAAGAAGAAGAAGAAGAAGAAGAAGAAGAAGAAGAAGAAGAAGAAGAAGAAGAAGAAGAAGAAGATTTTATTTGTTTATGTATAATATAAATATTATTAATATTGACGGAGATTGCTATGTTAACAACTGATGGTAAGTTAAAAATTTGAACGTTAGTTACTTTACCGTTGATAACAGAGCACTTTGCTATTGAAAGCAGTTCATTCGTACGAAGGTATGTAAGGTATGTTATAACACCCTATGTTCTTAGTGCAGCTAATGTTATGCTAGCTTTAATGATGTTAAAACTTTGTTATGCTAACATTTATTCGTTGATCAGTATGATAGATAGGTTAGGTTATGATAAATGTTTGATAAGTTTTGTTAAATAATACAGTGTTAAATTAATATTGATGTGATATAGGTATGATAGAAAAGTAAGGTTAGTTTGAATTTTGCTTGGCGATGTTAGCTACAAAATTTTGTTGTTTGTAATTATTCGTTGGTCAGTCAGTGTAGTAGTTAGGCTAGGTTATAATAAATTTTTGCTAAGTCTTGTTAAATATTACTATGTTAATGTAGAATTAACATTGATATGTCAGTGATATGCTGGAAAAAGTGGGAATATGTTAAGTTTTGTAGGTAATGTTAGCTACTTTACCGTTGTTAAGTAGGGAACTTTTTTAATGTTACCAGTTTATTCATATCTTAGGTATGTTTTGTTCTTAGTTTAGGTTATGTTACGTTAGCTTTACTGATGTTAAAACTTTGTTATGTAGCAATTATTCGTTGGTCACTATGATAGTTAGGCTAGGTTATGATAAATGTTTGTTACGTCTTGGTAAATATTACTAGGTTATTGTAAAATCAACACCGTTATGCTAGAGAAATGTGGGAAAAGTGGGAATAGATTAAGTTTTGAAAGTAATGTCAGTTACTTCACCGTTGATAAGTAGGATACTTTGTTTATGTTATCAGTTTATTCATACGTAAGGTATTTTATTTTAG
>JABUQX010051932.1:20000-32500 GCA_015478945.1 Trachelipus rathkii
TATGAATTGTACAATTCCATTAAATGGTTGATCGCTCAGTATGTTGATCGATACTGAGTACTGAAACATCTGATGCATTTGATGCAAAATCATCATGAATTCTTCATTCGATAATCGTTTACAAGGTCTTCCTTTGCGTCTCATTTTCAGTTGTATCTCTCAGTATTATTCCAATAATTTCAATTGCCAGTAACTGGAAAGATAAATATATTCGGCAGTATGGCAATTCAAAAAAAATCTAAAAGTATGTTAACTGTGGGTAGGTTATAGAATGTAATGTTTTGGAAATGATACAATTAATTTGTAAAGTTCAAAAAAAAATTATAATGTTTAAAAAATGTTAAAAGTTCATAAAATTCGTAAGTGTTTGAACAAATGTAATGTCAATTACCATGTAAAAGTAAATGATATAGAATAAGTACTATGTATTTACTGTTAAAAGAATCATATATAATTATATACATATGTCAAAAGTTGAAATAGTTAACAGAATATTAGTTTCAAATCCCAAAGATTTTATTTATTATTGAAAATGGTTTGGGATTTGAAACCAAAACTCTATTGACTTTGGTCAAAAAAAAATTTATATTTGGGACATATATGATATAATAAATACCCATTAAAATAAATATTTTAGTAATAAAATATTAGTTAAATATTAATCAAAATTGAAACTCCTAAAATTCTTTGGTTAGGTATTCAAAAATTTCAAAAATCAATTAAGATTAGTATATAAAAAATCTCAAATAAATAAAATCAATTAGTGTTATCTTCTAATCAATCAATTGTAAGATTAAAGTCTTCCTCTTATTGAGAAACTTTCAGTGTGTGACAATCTAGTGGTAGCAGTATATTCTCTGCCTTGCCATGTTAAGTTCCATCTTACTGGTAAAGTATTTAAAAAATATTGTGATCTGTAGCTATAAGAAATTGTTTTTCCTACTAGTTGTTCGCCTAAGAACTTGAATATTGTAATAATTTATATAAAATTCTTGGGGATATTCTTTTTCCCATACTTCGTTGTGTTACTGAATCTATGTTAATCCAAAATTTTGTTAAAAGTTCTCTATAATTAACAGGGTAACTTTCTTCTAAAGTTATTTTCTCTAAAATTACCTCTAAAATATCACTAAAACCTCCTAGATAAACTAGTTTTCTCACTATATGTGCACATTCTGTGCAAAATAAGCTTTGAAATGGATATTCGAGCAAAATTGATAAATGTGCTGTCATTTCATCACCATTTCTTAATGAATATAATACATTTCTTTGTCTATCAGCTTTAGTTAGCATGTTAGAGATTTCGTATACGGTCTTAGTGTTAGTATAAATTGGTCTAATGGATCTAATTATGTTGCTGTTCTTCCTCATTATGGCTTGTGCAATAATTTCCAACTCTTCCCATTCTTGAATTTCATTCAGTTCTTGAACTATCTTGCTAAGTTTATTCTCGTTACCATTTGACAAACAATCTTCTAGTAAAAATCTGCTATTATGTCCGTTGTATTCTCCTGGTACATAATCGTCTAAATATACTTGTACTCTTGCGAAATCTTCATCGTTATTTCTTAAATGTTCTTTAATTCTGGTGAATACTTCACTATCTTTAATCATTCCTATGTGATCAAAACAATCGTGATCAAACATATCTACTACATCACCTATTTCCATTGGAATACGATATTGGACTCGGGTAGTAACCCAGTCAATTAGTTTCGTTATCAATATCTTTACCCATAATTGGACAAGTTCTTGCAATATCTTAGGAATTGGCAATAATAGACTGACCTGACTAGATATCACTGTTTGCTTCCTAGTCTGTATTCTGTGCATTGTATCAAATTCTGTTTCATAGATTTCTCTTGATGCCTTTTCCTGACGCCATTCGCGTTCCAAGTTTCGTCTTAGAGTCGTCTTAGAACTGTTGGTGACAATCGTCAATACTCCAACTTTGATAGCGGCAAGATCCGACAATCTTCTTGGCGTTGTAAAGTTATCAACTTCCATCTATACTAGAAATGATTTTAATTACAAAAAAAAATATGAAATCTTAAACTACTGGTTAGACCTTGAATATTTTGTTGAAACATACTTAAAATTAAATAAAAATGAATAAAATTATAAAGTTCAGGTATCTTTGTGTTTAATCAAGTACCGGTATTACGAACTTAAAATTAAAGGTTACTAGTATATAAAAGAAAATCAATAAACTTATATTTTTATTGTAAAATTCATTATTACACATATAATAATCAAATATGTACATACAAATAAAAATTCTACATCTATCTTTTAAAGTTCCTTTTCAGTTTCACTTTTAGCCATAGAGATAGTAATGAACTAGCTTTTACTATCTTTATCACTAAATGTGACTCTTCTTATGTTCTTGAATCTGACCTTCTTCGCAGGTATATCTGGCTGTTTTCTTGGAGGTATATCTGGAGGTAGATCTGATGATCTTCTTGGAGGTAAATCTGGTGGTTTTTCTGGCAATTCTAGTGCTGTATGATCCATTCTTTCAGTTCGAGATGTTGACTGTCTCGTTTGAACAGGTGATCTTTCTATCATAGTATACTGATGTTTCGGTCTATAAGATAAATCTTTTTCTTTACCTCTAGTTCTACGTGTAGGTACATCTACCGGTTGTGATACTGGTAATGCTATCGCTTGTTCTTCATCACCGAACATTTCTTCTGTTCTTCCGAATATTGGTTCATCTGGTTCTAATGTAGCGTGTTTCATTTCACTTTCTTGTGCTGAGTCTGCTACTGGTTCCACATCTTCATCTACAGCTTTCAGTGCTTCTTCTTCCACGTCAAATTGTGATTCCTCCATTATATTTCTATTTGTTTTGGGTGTTCTCAGATAAATTACTCTAGTTTCACTTTCATCATCATCATTATCTTCAGGTTTGCCATACTTATTATATTTATTTTGTTTCTTCTTTCTTAAGTTAACATTAATTTTCTGTCTTGTGTCTGAGGATATATTTATATCGGTTTCTTTATTAAATTTCTCATCTTTTCCTCGTGTTCTAGCTACTTTAAAGTTATCTACATTTACTCTATATATCTTGCCTGTTGTAGGATCTCTTAAAATATAGGTATTACTTGTTTCAAATTCATTCCCATAAGCTTCAATGCGAAATGGACCTCTCCATTTTCGGAACAGTTTAGGTGATAGGTGTGGTGGTTTGATTCTCTGAGTGTATACCAAATCTCCTATCTTTATCGGTCTATCTTTTGCCGTTTTGCTGTTCTGAGTTGAGTACTTTTTAACTTCATTTTCCAATGTTACTCTTGCTTGTCTTCTTATTTCCTTAATTCTTTCATACAATTTTTCTATCTTTTCATCCTCCTTTATAGGTTTAGGATCTTTAGATTTTATTAAGGCTTCAGTTGGTATGTCTGACGGCATACGCTTCGTGTAGCCATAGAGTAAGAAATGGGGATCTGTTTTAATGCTACTGTTGTATGTGTTATTTATAGCTGCTTGGGCCAAAGGTAAATATTGGTCCCAATCGCGCTGATTATCTTTGACGTAACATCTCAGAAAGTTCGCTATATTTGCGTTTGTAGTTTCGACAAGACCATTGCTATTGGCGTGGTAGCTACTTATTTCTACCTTTTTAATCTTGAACTTCCTGCATATACCCTTCATGAGTTTTCCTACAAATTCCAATGCATTATCGGAAATTACCGTATCTGGTACTGTGTGGCATACTACTATCCTATCAATGAAAACATCTACTATTTTATCACTATCTCTCGATAATGCTGCTAATTCTACATATCTTGTTAATTGATCTTTGAAGACGAGTATATATTTATTTCCTTTCGATGAAACTGTTAATGGACCCATAATGTCCATTGCAATCTTTTGGAATGGTTGTTCTGCTAAAGGATAGGTCTTTATTGTTGCCTTTTTAGGCTTAGAACCTTTCGCTTCTTGACACGTATGACAGCTCTTACAAAATTCTTCTACTATTTTCCTAATATTTTGAAAGTGATATCTTCTTTTTAGTTTTTCTAGAGTTCTTTCTGTCCCACTATGACCTTGAATAGAGTGGGTCATATCAATGGCTATATCAATTAAAGATTTGGGTAACCATATCTTATAATTTTCTTTAATTTTTATATAGATCATATTTCTAAAGAATTTCAAACCTTTTATCTTTTTACCCCTTTTTAGCTCTTCGTATTCCACCTTCATTTCGACTGCCTTCTTTTGTTCTCTTGAAATTGTTGCGGTATCTAATGTTAAAATTTCATCTGTTTTATCTATATTTTTAATGTTATTATTAATCTTACTTTTATCTGTTTCTTTATTTTCTTATTGGAGTTCTTATTTTTCTTACTTTTATTTTTAAAACTATTATTTTCTTTAGGATGGTGCTCTATCATATTGAGTTTTTCTTGTCTCGTTTCTTCGGCTCTTATTTCTTCATCATCTATTTCACCTGTATCAGGGATATATCTGGAAAAAATCTGCAACTGAGTTCTTCGTACCTTTTATATGTTCAAAGGTTGGATTGAAATCTGATACTGTTAAAGACCATCTAGCTAATCTAGCCGTTGGATAATCTTTCTTAGTGAATATTGCTACTGCTGCTGAATGATCAGTTTTCACTTTTATCTTATATCCATATATTAGGTTCTTAAACTTCCTCAACGCAAAGATGATTCCCAAACATTCTCTCCGTAGGGGCATTAATTCTTTTCCGCTTTTGTCAAAGTTCTGCTTGCAAAAGCTAAAGGTAATTCTTCTCCTTTATCATTCTCTTGTAGTAATACTGCTCCTAAACCATGTATGGATGCGTCGGTTACAACAATAAATTCTTTGTTGAAATCTGGATATTGCACGATTGATCTTGCTAGCAATAAATCTTTCAGTTTATTCAATGATCTTTCTTGTTCCTCTCCCCAAATGAATTCTTGTTTTTTCTTAAGTAGTTTGGTCAGAGGTTCAGCAGTACTTGAAAAGGTCGGTAAAAGCGTTCTGAAGAATCCAAAGAAACCTAAAACTGAACGTACTTCTGGGACGCTAGTAGGTGTCCTTATTTTCGATAAAGTTTTTAGCTTCTCAGGGTCTACAGTAACCCCTTGACCTGAAATCAAGTACCCTAAAAATACTATTTCCTTCTTGAAAAATTGGCATTTCTCCAATTTAACTTTGAAGTTGCATTTCCTCAGTGCTTCGAAAACTCTTGATAGGCTATTGTAATGAGAAGGTACATCTTGAGAGTATATTATTATATCATCAATGTATGATAGACAATCTATGCCTAGCAATCCACTTAATACCAAACTCATCACCCTACTGAACACGGCGGGGGATTGTTTCAAACCCATTGGCAGGACGCGCGGTTGATAGCATCCTCTCTGTGTTCTAAATGCTAGTAAGGGTCTACTCTCTTCGCTCAATGCTATCTGGTAGAAGCCATCGAGAACGTCTACACAGCTAAATATACTAGCTCGTCCTAGTGAGTTCACAGTGTCCTGAATGAATGGAATAGGGAAGCTGTCTCCTACAGCCTACAGACCATTTATTTATCTTCCTATAGTCGACACAAATCCTGGGGCGACTTCCAGACTTCTTCGGTATCACTAGTAATGGACTACTGTGGGGAGACACTGATGGTTCAATCAGGTTCTTCCTCAACTGGTCCTCTGTCCAGTTATTAATATCTTTCACAAAAGATCTAGGTTGCTGATACTGTGGAGTGAACAGGACCTTTGGGCATTTCTCATCTAGTTCTAGTTTAAATTGATAGTTGGGGAACTGCCCTATGGGATCATCTGCCAGTCCCACAACGTCTCTGTTTTTCATGAGAAAATCAATAATGTTTTCAAGTTCCTCAGGTCGTTGTAACACTCTATACTTTTCTTCATCCTTCGTCAGTATCTCTTTGTATGTCATATATAATTCTTTCTCTGATAACCCTTCGGTTATTGTGGGTATTTCCGTTTTTTATAATCTTTTCTGGACTCTTGCATGGTTTGTGCATGTATTTGCTTCATCATGGTATTGCGTGTTGCATTGACTCTTTCTATTTCTGAATGATTTCTTCTCAAGACTGGATAGGCTGTTGTTATGGCTTCACCCTTTATTATTTCAATAGGGCGGCTTCCTAAATTAATCAGCTCTATAATTATATTACCTTCCTTCACATTTGATAAAGTACTCCGTATAAAGATGGCTGCGCTACCTCTAAAGGCATCAGTTGGTACTGTAATTACCATGCTGTTATCAGGCAATTGTTGCGCATTTTCATCTTCAATTTTAGCTTCTAAAATGTATTTAAATTTAGGTAAAATTCTTTTATTATTATTAAGTTTAACTATACACATTGTATCTGTGTCTTCATATAAATCAGGTTCTGCATTTATTTCAGGTGTGTATTTATCTAAGTTTTTACCATTATTATTTATTACCAACAACTTTTCTTTTATTCTTTCTTTATCTACTTTTGACATCACTTGTTCATTGTCAGATTGGAATCGAGAGTCTTGGGCTACAGTCACTTCTGTTGAGGTCTTTAAGCTCTTCCCAATCGAGTGCAATGACTGACGATCATTGACGGACTCTGGGACCCATGTATCCCTCTCTTCCTTACAGACATTCCACAAAGTATGTTCATCTGCACATCTTTTATCTTTAAATTTATGATGTGTCTTGTGGTGATTGTTCTTGTAGTTCAAACTGGTAGTTGAGTTTGATGCGTGTTGGCTGTACACTTCCAAGTCCACATCTGCATCAGTACTAGCTTGATTCCACTCGAGTTCACTCTCGTATGATGTTGTGGTATTAGACGCCTTACGTACCATTGGCGTACACACGGGTTGTGTGGTTTTTGTTTTAGGCCTTGAACCGCTATACTGACCTTTTAGCGGGTGCAGAGTGTTTGCGTACATATGTGATGGTTGCAAGCACTCCACATCTTGAGTGTGTTGAATGGCTGAGTTTTCAGTGCGGGTTGCGTCACTCTTCCATCTTCTAGCCCCTTTACCATTCCTGGTTCTCTTTCCATTCGTCTTGGTATAATTGAGGTATTTCGGTGCGCGCTTCCTAGTATCTCTATACCAATTTGAATATCTTGGAGAATTCGGTGTGTATTGATGAGCATTGGATGGTGCGGTGCGGTACCGTACTGTGTCATCACCATCAACCAACATTTTATTTTCAGAATCTCTTCTATGATTGGATTGATTGCTATGGTTGTTCCAATACTTTCTCTTCCAACTATGGTTGGGGTTTCTGGCAAAATTCCTTTTAATACTATTGCAACGGTCAGAGCTCTGATCATAACCGTGCTCAATTGCTTCAGAATTATATTCATAATTCTCTTCATCATGATCGAATTGTATCGTTTGATCAGATGGATGAGGAATAAAATCCTCATAATCTAACTCGTGAGCGCTGTGCTCATTCTCACTATAATTATTTTCTATGTCGGAATCAGATGATTGACCATTATGCTCATTCTCATCATAGGATGTGTATGAGTCTTCATCTGTATCTTTGCCAGTGCGCTGTATCATATTTGCCGATTCAAACGCGTACTCCATATGAGTGCGGTTGTCGCCACTCTGGACATCGCTTTCAGAGTCCTCTTCAAAGGTGTCTGACTCTTCTTCCTCACGGATTACAGGTAGATCCGGAGTTCTTGAGACTTTATAACAATACAAGTCACCTTCAAAGACATCAGCCATGTGAGTCTGAGGCGGTCTTTTATATCTTTCTCTACTGGTATCCTCGTACCAGTCCTCGGCATCATCTTGGCTGTTTCTTGAGTACCTATTATTATTTTGGTACCAGCCTTTATTTCTGCGCCTATTTCTGCGCTTATTTCTATAATTTATGCGCTTATATCTTCTATTTCTCTGCCAGTTCTTGGTATTATTATATCGGTTAAATCTTCTACCTCTGTGCCATACAGGATTCCATTGCTGTTGCCACCTGTTTGCACGGGCATATTTATAATTCTTCTTCGGCTGCTGCCAGCGATTTTCCGTTGATCCTGATGTCCTATTTTCACAGATTATATTCGATCGTTGGTCGGAACATTCCTTGTCCACCATTTTCGCGGATAATTTTACCTTTTTGTCTACCATCAAAGGTATCGGATTGTTCACATCTACTTTTAAACCTGTGCTACTTTCCTCCTTGAAATAGCACTTTTTATCCTCAAAATCGAATATGAGTGGGGTTTGTGACAATAAATCACAACCTAAAATGAGGTTACCTTCGAAATCACAGTTATCTCCTACTATTACAAATCTAAACTGACAGGTTCTATTAGCTATTTCTAGTGTAAGTGTAGTGATCCCGTACACCTGTATTACACCTTGGGTAATACTCTCTAAATTTATTTTAATGTCTTTGTAAATTAAATCAAAACTATCTTTTAAATCGTTAAAGTGTGTATATCTAAGTATATTTAAAGATGACCCTGTATCGATAAAAGCTCGTTCTTTATGATAGAACTTATCATTGTTGCTTAAAATACTACAATTTAAATAATATGCGGCCACTCTGGTGCGGTGTGGTGCGAAATTGTTTTGCTCCGCATGCCTAATATTACACACTTTGTGCGGCAATGGTGTCTTAACATCCATAATTGAAGCTACCCTGCCGCGTGGTGCTTCCTTGAATAGGTTTTCTACTCTTGGGGCGCGTCTCGTGGTGCACATGCGCGACGCCTTGCCTTTTCTAAAAAAGCTTTGTTCTGTACCTTAGCACACTGCTCCTTTTTATTGAGCTCCGCCATTTCATAATCTGATCCGCTTTCGCTTATTATACGATGGGTCAGCTTTCTTGCCATTTTCTGATCGCCTTTCCCTTTGTTGGGTGTCTCACCCTTTTCCAATATTTTACAACTCTTATGTACATTACCTCTAATTCTGCTTCGTCCGAATCTACTTCTGAACTGGACGGCTCTTCATATGAATCTCTTAGAAGCTCTTCCTTAGAAAGAGAACGATGTGTCTGTCTGGCATTCTGCATAGGAGGAGTTTCTGTTCCAGAAACTACTGCATCTGACACTTTATTTACCTTATACTCATTGCGATTTGCCTTTTGGCTTGCTCCTTTTTCAGGAGTGAATCTCGGACTGGGGGAACTACTGCCCCTCCTTGACCTATTAAATTTATTCCAACGTACCCCTCTCGTGGGCGTTGCATCATCTCCTACTTCATTGTTAGTCGACCATGTTTGTGGTCTTCGTGGCATAGGACTTGTACTCCTAAATCGTTGCCTTTGCCTGCTACTACTTCTAGCTCTGCTGTTCCTTTGTTTATAGGAACCGGGATTATTGTAGGTTCTGGGATACTTGTTATCCCTACTGTAATGAGGATCGTAATTGCCTCTTCTATATTTGCGGTCATAATCTTTTGGCCATATATTGCCAGGTTTTCTGTACCTTTCGGCTGAACTTGCTGGTCTAAATTGTGGTCTACTACCTCTATTGTCAAATCTATTCTCATTTCTCTTTATCCCTCTCTCAAAATTATCTCCTATTGCGCTTATTTTATCATCAGCTCTTCTTCTATTATCTATTTTCTTTGCACTAAGTTTACTTATCAATTCAGAAGCTGTATTCTCTTTTGTAAAAATCTTTGCCACTCTCTCTTTGGTCTTTGCATCTGTGAACTTCATGTAAGTATTGCCCCATAACATTACCCTTCTCATCTCTTTACTCACTACTATACCATATCTCAATTCAAGTTCTTCAGAGAACTCCGTCACCAATCTTCTTAACTTGTGACAAAAAGTCGCTAGGTCGAACTTTTAACTCCATTTATTTTTACACATGCTTCAACTCCCAAACGCGAAATGATGTCATAGGAGCTAAATTTTCAAGCAATACCTTCTTAAATTCTTCGTAAGAAGTTGCTTCAGAGAGCTCTGGGGTTGCTTCTAGCGCTATTCTCGCTGAAGAATTTGCATCTGCGCTTATATGTACAAGGGCGCAAGTTATTTTTTCTTGGTCTCTGGATATGCCCTCCTGGGCGAAGTTGTGCTCCAGTATTTTTAACCACGAGTTCACATGGGGACCAGTGGATGCGGCACCGATTGCAGGGGGCCCATCCAAGATAGGAATTTTGATTTTGGACATAAAAAGTCGGTTCACATTTACTGCCGTCATATTTTCTCTCTCGCTACGTTCGTCTTCTCCCGTCATATTTAAAGGATTCTCTAACGTTAATGTAGGTGTGTGTGTGGGTTGCTGTGTAGTTACTGTTACCGGGGTCTCCGGGGGACTAAGTGGTGATCTCTCAGGAGTGGTAGGTCTATCTGACCCTTGGGACATTTACTACCTAGCCTCCTCGTATCGGCTTTTTACTACTTAAACTATATTAAAAGTTTTACTATTTTTAGTCCTCGTGACTACACCAAAAAATGAAATATATATATATATTATATATTATATATATATATATATATATATATATATATATATCCTATTATATATATATAAATATGTAAAGTGTTATTTAAAGACAAAAGACGTATGAACATAAAATTGATATCACTCACTCACACAAACTATAAAGCTAAATTATATAATTGTATATAAAAGATATAGCTAGGAAAAACGCTTATAGGACTTTAAGAATAAAAAAATTCTGAAATAATTTTTGTATTTTTTTTATTTAAATACTGGGAGTATATTATATATATTTATATAATATATATATTTATATTTATATACATAATCTCTATCTACTTATTATTCACCTTTTTATACTTTAAAGAAATCGGGTATTTTTAAATTTGACGTAGGGGGTTCAAGAAAGTATGACTCTATGGTGTTTTGATATAAAATGCAAACAAGTATTACAGCGTAATATAGAACAATGAATATACAAGTTGTTATTAAGGAATAAGCGTTCTCAGCTCATAATTTCAAAAGTTAAAACTTCTATGTGTACAATAGCACAGCACACACTTGTGTATTACTTTCTCTTCTTACGCACATGTGTATTTTATATACTATATAATATAATATTTATAATATAATATGTCTAGTTATTGTTCTTTAAACGCTTTAATATTTATTACTTTACTAAATATAGATGCAAAGTGGCTTTAAGCAAGAATATTATTTATAAGACTTGGTTTTGTAAGCAAATTGAGATGGTTTTATTGTTAAAAAAAAATTAGTGTTCTTCTATTTAACTATCTTAGAGAGAAAAGATTTGTGGGATTGAAAATTTTCTTTAACAGATAGATTGTGTTAAAAACAAGTGCAATGTTTTACTCTAATCGCGTAAAGTTTTTCTAATACTTTTAAGGGATTTTTAATGATTACACTGCCTCAATATTTATCTTTAAGTACTTGTGCAAGACTTTATGTGCATACAAATATAAATACGACTATATATTTATATATATATATATTTCTATATATATATATACTCATACAAAGTATTTATATTGGCACTTTTGACTTGTGATCTCTTTTGGATCCAAGCAAGTCAGAAATTACTGAGAATAGATACAATGAGAATTTAGACTGACCTTTTTACCACATAGATGGCGATTTGACCTTGTTCCTTTTGGAGTTTCCTTCTTGGGTTTTTAGACGTCTTGTTGTTAATGAAAATTTTCGGAGTTTTCGATTACTCCGAATGTACGATTTGTCTGGGCTTATTTAGACGTCACCAAATTAGGAAATCACTTATTTTTGAAATTTTTGTATTTATTTTCTTCACTGTTTATGAAATAAAGCACTTCTTTCTTCCGGATTGGACTTTGTAGGCTTTTAATTTCAGCTCTATATAGATGCGTGCAAAGGCGCAAGAATTTTATCGACCTAGTTTCTTCTAAGTCCCGTTAAGATCGGACGCCAACTGACGGGCTGCCGTTATTTAGCTTTATTTTCTAGGTCTTTTCTGTTTACGACAGGTTTTCTCAAAACCCCTTACTTTTTGAGCTGTTATACCGCTCTTGATGCGTGGTTGATGTTCAAGAAGATTTCTTCGGGTATTTAGCCCTAGGGTGTTTTCTAATATTTATATAGCGGTTTTAGCTAAAACTGCAGCCTCTATTATGAATAAAAATACCTATCACGCTCATAGGTATTCCTGGCATTTGACTACTTCTTGAAGAAATGTGTATGAAACTTTATTCAGTTTTAATTCTTTATTCTTATAGTTCTATATTCACATAAATAGATAAATGTCGTAATTTATGAAGTTAAGGAATTAAGTTCATTAGCATTTCGCAGAATATTAATAAATGTAGAAATGTTCATAAATTAATATACATATATATATTTATATGTCAATTTCAAAAGATTTAAAAGATCGATATCATTAAACTCCGTCAATGGTTAAGTTATTCAATGAGTTCGTTTCATTTTATCTAAACATTTAAATTCATTTAAAAAGGAGAAGGTGAAGCCCAGACTCGTACTTTAAAAGTCTTTCTGTAATAATTTAAAAATTACTGATATTGCATAATTTTTCTATATATATATATAATTTGTGTACCAT
>JABUQX010051932.1:40000-44447 GCA_015478945.1 Trachelipus rathkii
CACACTATTAAAAGACTATATATATAAGAAGCATAGCATTGAAGTCGTCGTAGTACTAAATAAATAGTTAATTAAGAAGGTTGTTTGATAGTCTTGCTTACAAGCTAGCCGGGCCATTTAAAAAAAAAAATGAACAACTTAAAGATTTCCGATTTAGTAAAGAACTTTAATGGAGAAGAAGATATTGATGAGTGGATCATAAAGTTTAACCTAATAAAAGATTTGAATAATATTAAAAATGAAGAAAAAGTTCTGCCTATGTTTTTAGAAGGAAAGGCATTGACAGTATATACTCAACTAAATGAAGATGCAAAGAAAAGCGGTAACGTTATAAAGCAGAAACTAAGAGAAGCCTTCGGGGAGGATCCATTCAATGCTTACTCAAGATTAATTAACAAAAAGTGGAGAGGAGAATCAGCAGATGTATTTATGATGGAGATACAAAAAATTGCAAAAACAATAGGGATTAAAGATGATTTAATGATTAAGCATGCGTTTATAAATGGAATGCCGGAATATATATGCAAGGAATTAAGGAAATTAAGAGACATTAAGGAAATAGAAATTGAAAAATTAATCGAACAAACAAGAGTATTGATTGGATTAAATGAGTACAAATGTTTGAGCAATAGATCAGGAATAAATAATGATCTAGTTAGAAATAATGATAAGGGATATTATCATTATCAAGAGGAGAGAAAATTTAGAAATTTTAATGACGAATATTATAGAGATAGATACAATAAATTTAGAGAAAATTGGAATTGGAATAAAAAAGAATGTAGGACATGCGGAAGATTAGGTCACGTCTCAAGAGATTGTTGGAAGGGTAATTCTAAAAAGTGGGAAAATAATAAAAATATTCAGGGAAACGAAGAAGATGGAGCTTATTTGCCGGAGGTAGCTTCATCAAGAAACTGAATATAGAATCCGGTGAATTACCTGTAATTAAGGTGTTAATAAACGGTAAAGAATGTAACGCACTTATTGATACAGGGTGCAATAAATCTCTTATTAGTAAAAAGATTGGAGGAGTTGGATTAGGAGATGTATGCGTGAAGGGGTTCGATGGTAAAATAATTAACACGATGGGGAGAAAAAAATATAATATTTTGTTGAACAACAAGGAAATTGAAACTGAAATGTTAATATTAAACGAAATTATAGAGGATATTGATGTTATTCTAGGAATGGATATATTAACAAAATTTGGAGAAATTATTATAGGAAAAGATGGTTTGAAATTCGTAGAAAATAAATGTGGTTTGCTAAGTGTTGATAATAATAAAGAACTAGTAGAAAAAAATGATGATATTATTATTGACGATAAAGACTTTGTGGGGTGGTTTAACGGCGATTTCTGGACAGTAAAATGGAAATGGAAAGACAAAGAACCTAAATTAACAAATAGAGTTAGTTGTTATCAAAACACTATAAAAGAAGGAATGAAGGAGAAGTTTGATGAAGAAATAATTGAATGGATAAAAGATGGAATTTTGGTACCATATAATGGAAAGGTGAATGGAATAATACCTTTAATGGCCGTGAATCAGGAAATAAAAAATAAGGTAAGGCCAGTGATGGATTTTAGGGAAATGAATAATTATACGGAATGTCATACTGGTGATGGGGTAAATATATGTGATGAAACGTTGAGGGAATGGAGGAAAATAAAAGGGAAAACAAAACTAGTAGACTTGAAGGCAGCATATTTACAAGTGAGGATCGATAAGAGTTTATGGAATTATCAGGTTGTGAAATTCAGAGGAAAATATTATGCTTTGACTAGAATGGGATTTGGTTTGAATTCGGCACCAAGAATTATGAATAGGATTTTAAAAGAAGTGTTAAAAATGGATAGTAAGATAGAAAAGGGGACAAGTAATTATATAGATGATATTATTGTTAATGAATCAATTGTGAGTGCGGCGGAGGTAGTAAATCATCTAAAGAGGTTTGGGTTAGTAGCGAAAAGTCCTGAATCTGTAGAAAATGGTCGAGTGTTAGGATTGAAAATAATAAAAGGAAAAAAGGGCAATTTAGAATTCAGAAGAGGTAATAAAATTCCGAATATCAAAGAAGGGGATAATGTAAAAAAAAAGGAATTGTTTTCGATATGCGGTAGTATCGTAGGTCACTACCCTGTTGCGGGATGGGCAAGATTAGCTTGTAGCTATGTGAAAAGAATATCTCAAACGGAGAATTGGAATGAAAATATCGATGAGAATGTGCTGAAAATGATAAAAAGTATTATTGAAGAAATAAATAAAGACGATCCAGTGAAGGGATATTGGAATATTGACGATTCTAAAAAAGGAACAGTATGGTGTGATGCGAGTAATGTGGGTATGGGCATCATCTTGGAAATAAATGGAAAAATTGTGGAAGACGGGGCTTGGTTAAGGAAAAAAGGAGATTATTCACACATTAATGTTGCAGAGTTAGAGGCAGTGATAAAGGGAATTAATTTAGCGATAAAATGGGACTTAACGGATATTGAAGTAAAATCGGATTCTGCTACTGTGATTAATTGGATCAGAACAACAATAAGTGGTAAAGAAAGAATAAAAACTAAGGGAGCAGCAGAAATATTAATAAAAAGAAGATTGGCAACCATAAAACAGTTGATCGAAGAATTAGGTATTAATTTGAAATTAGAATTTGTGCCTTCGGAAAAAAATAAAGCGGATAGTATCTCGAGAATAAAGAGAAAATGGCTTATCGGAGAGGAAAATAAGCTGATAAATAATAATGTTTGTCTATTATCATTTGAGGAATTAAAAGAACTTCATAATAGACACCATCAAGGTATTGAGAAAACTTTGTTTTTAGCTAGGATGGTAGACAAAGATGTAAGGCGGAGAGATGTGAAAAAATGTGTAAGAGAATGTATTCAATGTCAATCAATTGACCCAATAAATTACGATAGAGTTGAGAAAGGTAGTTTAGATAAAGAAGAAAATTGGTCTAGGGTTGCGATAGATATAACTCATTTTAAGGGGAAAATATTTTTGTCAATGGTTGATTGTGGCCCAAGTAGGTTTTGTATTTGGAAGGAATTGATTTCAGAGTCAGGGCAAGAAATTAAAAGAAAAATAGAAGAGGTGATTTTAGAAAGGGGGAGAGTTGATGAGCTATTAATGGACAACGGTACGCAGTTTAGGAGTGAAAAAGTGGATGAATTTTGTAGAAAATGGGGGATAAAAAAGGTGTTTAGAGCGGCATATAGACCGGAAGGAAATGGTATAGTCGAAAGAAATCACCGTACGATAAAAAGGATTGCGGAAAAAGCGAATATATCTGCTTTAGAAGCTGTATTTTGGTACAATATATCACCAAAAGATGGTTTAAAGGAAGAGTCTATACCGTATAAAGGGATTTTTAATTATGATTGGAAATATCAGATTGTTGATGAGGATAAAAAAAACTATTGTGGGTGAGGATATAGAATCAAAGTATAAAGTAGGGGAGGAAGTGTGGGTTAAGCCAGGAAAGAGTATCTGTACATCAAAATGGAATAAGGGATACGTAACGAAGGTGAATTCTAAATGGAATATCGATGTCGACGGGATGGCGAGGAATGTTTTGGACGTGAGAAAGGTGGTTTTACCCAATGAAGAAGTTGGTAATTATGAGCCGAAAGGTGAAAGAACAAGGAGAGATACTAATTTTTTAAGGTATAATCTACTAGGGGGAGAAAATTGATCTTTAGATCAGGGGGGCGTGTGTGGAGTTTTGGAGCTTCACACTATTAAAAGACTATATATATAAGAAGTATAGCATTGAAGTCGTTGTAGTACTAAATAAGTTAATTAAGAAGGTTTGTTTGATAGTTTGCTTACATATACATATATACATATATATATATTTATATATAAATTTATATATATATATATATATATATTTATATTATATTATTATATATTACTATATATATTATATATACTATATATTTATAATATAATATTTATATTTATATATATATATATATATATATTATAATATAATTTATATATATAATATATAATTATAGTATTAATATATATATATATATCATATTATATTATATATATATATATATTATAATATTATATATATATATTATATATATATATATTAATATATATTTATACAATATATAGACACACATATATATATATTATATTATATTAATATATAATATATATATTATATATATATTATTAATATATATATATATTATCTATATTATATATATATATAAATATTAATATATATTATATACTATATTATATTATATATATATAATATTATATTATATATATTATATATATATATATATAATTATATAATATAAATATATATATATTATATATATACTATTATATATTATTATATATATATATATATATGATATATATATATTATATATATATATATATATATTATATTATACATTATATTATAT
>JABUQX010051934.1:0-2500 GCA_015478945.1 Trachelipus rathkii
CGTTACTTCGTTCATTGGAATTTGGTGTTTTAACCGTTTTCGCATTTATCATTGAAAACGCTTTCCACTACTTCGTGCATAAGCTATACATATATATATATATATATATATATATATATATATATATATATATATATATATATATATATATACTATATATATATATATATATATATATATATATATATATAAACTATATAATATATATATATATATATATATATATATATATATATATATATATATATATATATATATATATATATATATATATATATATATATATATATATATATATATATATATATATATATATATATATATATATAATACTATATATATATATCTTTCTTACTACATATATATATATATATATATATATATATATATATATATATATATATATATATATATATATATATATATATATATATATATATATGGACATTTATAAGATGTTGACTCCGTTTATACGGGGGAAATTTTCGATAAGAAAAACAACGAATTTCGGGCCTTTTCTTTATTACTGCAATTTCTATTATTTATTAGCGTTATTTGCATTTTTAGTTTTTAAGAAATTAACAAAGATTTTTTATTATTATTATTATTATTATTATTATTATTATTATTATTATTATTATTATTATTATTATTATTATTATTATTATTATTATTATTATTATTATTATTATTATTTAATAGGAATTTAATTTTTTTTCTTAGTTTTTTTATTTATTATTTTATTTTCGATTATTATTATAATTTATGAGTATTTTTATTTAAAAAAAACTCCCCCCCGGACCCGCGAGCTTGCGAGCGGGGCACCCCGCTCTGCGGGGGACGGGGGGGATGATATAGAGGGGGGGGCCGAAGGCCCCACCCCGGATCAAAACATAAAATATATAAAAATATCAAATATCAATTTATTATTGTCAAGGTGTTTCTACAAACTTTACGTATACATTCATCAAATTTAAACTGAAATAAATAGCCTAAGCACGGCCTAAGCTACTCATTTTTATAAGACTATAGGTGTGAAGCACAAAAAAATATATGTCAATTTCTTTTTAATTTTTCTTAATATTAATTAAATTACATTTGAAAATCCAGTATTTACTAATGTATTTAACCTCAAATCATTGAAATTAAGTTACATTTTTTATTGATTTTCGTTCCTGGAGTCAACATCTTATAAATAGCCTATATATATATATATATATATATATATATATATATATATATATATATATATATATATATATATATATATATAAAATAAATAATTAAATAAAATAACTTCAATTTAATAATCATAATAATATATATATGTATTTAAATATAATATGTATAAATAATAATATATGAAATATGAAGATCTATGTACTCTAAGTATATTGATATGTATGCCATATATATAATATATATATATATATATAATAATAATATAATAATAATAATAATATGTATATAATAATATATATATATATAATATATATATATTAATAATATATATTATGTATATATAATAATATATAATATTATATATATATATGTATATATATATATATATATAATAATAATATATATATAATATATATGTATATATATGTATCTAATATATTTATATAATAATATATATATATACTATAATAATATATGTTTGTATAATAATAATATATATATATATATTTATATATATATATATATATATATCTTATATATATATATATATATATATATATATATATATATATATATATAGACTAGATCTACTTCTTAATTAAATAAAAAAATATTACTTGTAATTTAAAACGCATTTTAAAAAAACTTACCTTTAAAATTGGTTTATTTGTATAAATAGTTTGCCCTTCTGTTCTTTATTTGGGCAAATTTTTCAATCACTTTTGTGTTGAATTGAGGAATCTCCTCTATAAAGTCTTTTTGTATTGATAGCACTGCAAGTGCGTTTAATCTATCTTGTGATGTTGTGTTTCTAAGAAGGGTTTTAATGCGCTTTAAAGTACTGAAACTACGTTCAGAATCGGCAGTCGACACGGGCGTCACTAAAACGATTTCTATTAATTTTGCGGCCTCTGAAAAAGCATCGCATAAACCATTATCGTCCAAAAATTTATACAAGCCATTAACATTTGTGATGGAACTAAAGGTTTCATTATCATACATAACAGCTAACTCGGAAATTAGTCTCTCTTTATGTAGCATAGGATAATTATTTGCAATAGTTTGAATGTGATCAGATGGAAAACACTGCTTATGAGAATTAAATTGCTTCGGGTCGACAACAATATATGAGCGAAACAACTCAAAATTTTTAAATCTTTCATTTATTTCTGTAATTATTTGGTTACAAGCCTTTGTCGCATCCGTTTTTAAGGTATCAGTAACTACACTGCATTTTTTAAGTCTTTTTAATGGAACTTCTAAAACTTCACTATCATCCCCTGAAATAAGAAATTTTGCTATATTGTGCCGTATTGTA
>JABUQX010051934.1:7500-27565 GCA_015478945.1 Trachelipus rathkii
TTATTAACTGTATTGGTGCTAAAAAAAATGTTCAAGATTGTTTTTCAATATTTTAATTATTGTTATTTATGTTTCTTATGGTATTTAATTACATTACATTAAAACAAAGAGGAATTAAATATTTGTCAACCAGTGTGTGTTATATTCAATAACTACTTGCGGGAGGTAACATAAATCATTATTTTTAATTTGAAATTTTATTAAGTTAGGTTATGTGACGTTATGGTTAGGTTATGTGACGTTATGGTTAGGTTATGTGACGTTATGGTTAGGTTAAATTAGGTTAGGTTAGGTTAGGTTAGGTTAGGTTAGGTTAGGTTAAGTTAGGTTAGGTTAGGTTAGGTTAGGTTAGGTTAGGTTAGGTTAGGTTAGGTTAGGTTAAGTTAAATTAGGTTAGGTAAGATTACATAGGTTAGATTATGGGGTAGATTAGGTTATATTGCATTAGATTAAGAAAGTTTAATTTTGTTAAAAAATAAAATTTAATTTATTTCACATGTTTGTGCTAATGCGCTTCAAATTAATATAATATGCATTGGTGGACAAAACATGACGGTGGAAATACATGAAATATGCTTATCAAAAATGTTGAAAGTACGTGGATTGTTTTTAAATATAAAGCTAAAAAACAAAAAGGAATGAACAGAAAGTTGATTAATTCATATAATTGCGAGTATTCGTGGCGTAAAAGAAATGAAGGAAAAAATCTATTTGGAAGAATATTAAAGGATATTGTAGAATTTTATATATATATATATATATATATATATATATATATATATATATATATATATATATATATATATATATATTTATATATAATAAAATAAAATAAGATATATATAATAATATATATGTAATAAATACAGCCAACAATATATATATATGTGTATATTTATGTATATGTAAAACAACTGTAACCAACCAATATATGTAATAATAACCAGTAATAACCAATAATATTAATATATTTAAATCATATAATAATAATAATATATATGTAATATATATATAATATATATGTATATATGTATATATATAATATATATTAGCTATCTTCTTCCAACAATAACCAATAATATATATGTATATGCTAATATATATATATATATATATGTTATTTTATGTAGGGATGTGATGTTGACGTTATAAAGGCTTCAGCTAAATTAAATATATTACTATTAATTTAAGTAATTTTTTTACCATACATTTTATAAATTCAAACTAAGTTGTAAAAATTTAACCTAAAATTTTATGAGTTAAAGAAAAACGTAAGGATTTATTGACATAGACCATATATATATATATATATATATATATATATATATATATATATATATAATATATATATACTACATATATATATATATATATATATAGCATAACTTAACTTTACTATATATATAACTATAACAATATATATATATATCTTCTTTATATATATCTTATATATATATATATATATATATATATATAATATATATATATATATATATATATATATATATGTAATAACATAACCTTATATATATATATATATAATATGTAATAATAATATCTTGATATGTATATATAATAATAATATAATAATATAATAATAATAATATAATATATATAATAATAATATAATAATATAATATAATAATAATATATATATAATAATATAATAATAATAATATATATATATAATAATAATATAATAATATATCAATAATAATAATAATAATAATAACTAATAATAATAACAATAACCAACCTTTCAATATAACCAATAATAGCCAGCAGCCAATAATAATAATATCCTTCACTTACCCTATATATGCTGTAATATGTAATAATAATAATATAATAATAATACTCATATAATAATAATAATAATAATAATAATATAATATATGTAATATATGTAATAATAATAATATCAATAATATGTAATAATAATATGTATATATATATATAATATGTATATGTAATAATAATAATAATATGTATAATATAATATATATATATATATATATATATATATATATATATATATATATATAAACAGGTAGAAACCTTTTCCGATGACATGATGTACGTCACTAATAAAGTCTCTGAAACTTTGGCAAAAATAAACACTAGCCAGAATCTTACCGAAACACAAAATAAAGAATGGTTTATCAAAGTGTTGAACAGATCGATATCATCGAAAAAAGTGCACAGTAATAAAGGGGAATTGAGCACCACAGAGTTCACAAGGAAAGTCTTTCAATTGCTCTCATTTGAAGAAAAGAATCGTTTGAGGAAAGCTTATTATATTGACTTAATTCTTTTTAATTATGACCCGTATGAGTTTGATTAGCTTAAAATATAAAATAATAAAAAATCCTCATGAATTGTTTTTCTACATTTTTTTTTATTTTACGAAATAATTTTAATACTTTATCCGTGAGAACTAAGTACATTATTTATAATCTTATTTCAATTCGGGGAAAAAGCATGGAAGTGGAATCTGTATTTGTAGATGATATATTGAAGTTGTGAAAAACGATTCAGTTAGTGACTAATAAGGTATATAAATATAATATGATCAGAATAAAATAAATACAAAGGGGTTAAGATGACGAAGTGATAAAAACTTGATCTAAAAGGCTTATACCATTCTCAAGATTAGATAACTTGAAGAAGGCAATAAATAACGTTTGGGTATAGATGTCTTACGTTTGGGTATAGATGTCTTACGTTTGGGTATAGATGTCTTACGTTTGGGTATAGATGTCTTACGTTTGGGTATAATGTACCCAACTTCATTTAAACACGAAAAATAAAAGGATACACAGAAATCGGAAAAGATCTATATGGGATTAGTAGGTGAAAGGTTAGAAAAACTATATATTTAATAGGTAAAATTGATTTCAAATATATCTTTATCACAATGAATGACAATGAGATTAGATAGAAAATTTGAAAAGGTAATAAAATGTTCTAAGGTAATGAGCAATGGATAGGGTTGAAGGATATCTCTTTAAAAGACTCAAAAAACCTGGTTTATTAAATCAGGGGTCAATAATAAAATTAGTATCGGAATGGTTGTTAATGCTATCTCAGAATTATTTAAATACGCTAAGATTGCCTTTCATTGTTGTACGAGAAAAGAAGAAATAATTTTAATTTTAGGCCCCGGTGTTGCCGGAAGTTCGCGGCCGGTCTGCCGTGCATTGGGGGCGACCTGTATCCCACCCTACGGTATTAGTTAATTTAAAAAAGAAAGTGTCATGGCCTTTACATTCGCTCTACAAACTTTACGTAAATACATCAAATTTAAACTGAAATAAATTGCCTAAGCTTACTCATTTTATAAGCTTAGTTGTGGAGCCCAAAAAAATATATATCAATTTCTTTTTACTTTTTTGTTAATATTTGCTCTCAAATATATCTTTATCACAATGAATGACAATGAGATTAGATAGAAAATTTGAAAAGGTAATAAAATGTTCTAAGGTAATGAGCAATGGATTGGGTTGAAGGATATCTCATTAAAAGACTCAAAAAAAACCATGGGGGCAATAATAAAATTAGTATCGGAATGGTTGCTAATGCTATCTCAGAATTATTTAAATACGCAAAGATTGCCTTCTTTCAATGTTGTACGAAAAAAGAAGAAATAATTTTAATTTTAGGCCCCAGTGTTGCCGGAAGCCCGCGAGCGGTCTGCCGTGCATTGGGGGCGACCTGTATGATTGTATCCCACCCTACGGTATTAGTTAATTAAAAAAAAAAAGTGTCATGGCCTTTACATTCGCTCTACAAACTTTACGTAGATACATCAAATTTAAACTGAAATAAATTGCCTAAGCTTACTCATTTTATAATATATATATATATATATATATATATATATATATATATATATATATATATATATATATATATATATAAATATATATATATATATATATATATATATAACCACCACCTCTTTCTTATATATATATATATACATAACTACCTATACTATATATATATATATATATATATATGCCTCACCTGTACCCAAAAATATATATCAATTTCTTTTTACTTTTTTGTTATTATTAATTAAATTATATTTGAAAAATCACCATTACAAAGAAAGTTTGTGTCTTTTTCGGTTTCATAAATTTATTATCAAAAAATGCATTTCCCAGTTTTACCAACTTTACAAAGCTTAAATTTTTTACTGCACCCTGGTTTAATAAAGTACCAAAAATGAAATAAGGGGAAAAATAAAGAAATGCGTTTAACATACCTCTCAAGAATTTATATTTTCGATTCAGTAATATCCAGTCCTGTGGAACTGGAATCTGATTCCAGAATCTGTAAAATTTGGTGAGTCAGAGTCGGAGTTAGAATCAGAATTGGGTTTGAAAACATTCTTTAATTGAAATCCGATTTGGTAGTCGCACAATGCTAAACAGTTAGAATAAGAACAGGAATCAAAATCAGATGTTCTTAATTAGCTGGAATCGGAGTAAGATAACCTTATGACAGATTTTACATTCTTGGCAATTTTACATTAAAAATTAAATCCAGAAACAGGTCATCCAGTCTAGGAAAGGTCATTTTTAATTTTTAACTTTTTTTTTAATTTTTTTATTTGACTTTTCATTTAAAAATTATACTTTAAAATTATCAAATTTTATATAAAAAAAATAATAAATAAATATAAATGAAGTAACAAAATAAAAATAAATATAAATTTAAATAAGAAAATGAAATGTTAAGAAAACAATTTTCTAAGGAGTGAAAAAATATTATTTTCCTACTGAATAAAATTGCACAATAACTTGAGTATACAAGTAAATAATATATATATATATATATATATATATATATATATATATATATATATATATATATATATATATATATATATATATATATATATATATATATATATATATATATATATATGGGCAAACTATGACAAATGGCATGCAAAAATATTGCAAAACTAAACGTAACTACAGCTCTACAGATAATATTTAACCAGTATAAAAACATAACATATTACAGTAAAATCATGCTAAGTTATTATTATTATTATTATTATTATTATTATTATTATTATTATTATTATTATTATTATTATTATTATTATTATTATTATTATCCCCAGATTGGGGTTATTGTTATTTTTACTACTATTAGAGTTGGGCACTTTATTCTCCTCAAGTTAATATTGTCCCCAATCCACAAATAAAAAAAAAATAAAATAAACTACTTTAATTTATTAGTTAGTCATAAAACCTCCCAACTATTCATAGTCGATCACAATTCCAGAAATATACTAGTATAATCGAGCCTATACCCAAATGGGTCCACATGTTAAAAAAAAATTTTTTTTTAATTTCTCTAAGGAATCCAACAAAACCTAACTTAACCTACCCTAACAATGTTGTGTCTACCCTTTTTCCTGTCGCCCATTAATTTGGGCTAATCCCCGTATAATCATCATTAATGTCAAAGTCATCCACACTCTCTCGACTAAATGAAGGTTACAAATCTTTCCATTTAAAGAACAAACTTTTCAGTTCATCCTTCCACTAAATCTCACTCTTTTCTTTAAAAGAGTTCAAATATTTATTAAATAAAATTATCATTCTATTGTTAAATGATTCTATGTTATTTCTATATTTTCATGTGTGACTAAGTCAGTTAAGGGTGCATATATATATATATATATATATATATATATATATATATATATATTATATATATATATATATATATATAATATATATATATATATATATATATATATATATATATATAATATATATATATATATATATATATATATATATATAATATATATATATATATATATATATATATATATATATATATATATATATATATATATATATATATATATATATATATATATATATATATATATATATATATATATATATAACTATATATATATATATATATATATATATATATATATATATATATATATATATATATATATATATATATATATATATATATATATATATATATATATCTACGAATATATGCTATATATTTACATATATATATATATATATATATATATATATATATATATATATATATTCTCTTATACACGAGAAATATATTTTACAATTTATCCATAAGGAAAATGAAAAAAAGCTGAAAGGAACTTCCGTATATTTTCAACACAATACTTTCTGCCCTGAAAATAAGTTTAAAACTACACAAAAGTGCTTGGCAAATTTTTCTTATTTTCCTTGTGGGTAAATTGTAAAATATCACTTAAATACAAGGGCTCCATTCAAACTAAAAATAAATTTTTGGAATATATGAACTATTATTTAATTTCTTAAAATTTCATTGAAATATATAAGCTTTGCCAATTGAATAATAATAATAATAATAATAATAATAATAATAATAATAATAATAATAATAATAATAATAATAATAATAATAATAATAATAATAATAATAATAATAATAATAATATTCCAAATCACGAACTGTACTTCAAAATATATTACTATTTCTCATATAAATTTTGTAAATTTTATATACAATAAATAATAAAACAAAACTTTAAATATTATATATATATATATATATATATATATATATATATATATATATATATATATATATATATATATATATATATATATATATATATATATATATATATATATATATATATATATATATATATATATATATATATATATATATATATATATACAATATATATTCTTTCTATCTTTATCCTCCCCACGGACTGGAAGTGGGATACGCAACATACACCAGAAAAGAGAATAGTTAAATAGAAGAACATGATCTAAGTCGTCCTAACCCCATCCCAGTCCTAACCCCATCCTAGTCCTAACTTAAGTGCGAGCCTATCACATCCAAATATCTACCCCACTACGGTATCTCGGCGATGTCCGGACTCATCCCCTTGGCCAGCCTACAACAATGCCCCCTCACAAAAGCCCGCCATTCACTCCTATTTTGTACCATTTTTCCCGCTTGTGCTAAATTCACACTCCTTTCCTTCAGACACTTTTACTGACTCAATCCACTCAGTGAGTCAACCCATCACACTCACTACTATACAACTGCAAAACTAATCGACTAAACTACCATCCATTATTTATGAATGACCAAACAAACCACTTTAATACACATTTATTTTCTCATTTACTTCTTTCTTCACACCACACAAACTCCCTAATACTCTCATTCCTCATTTTATCAATTCTTCTCACACCTAATACACCCCTAAGATTATCCATCTAGACACACTGCACCTTAGATCAATACCTCTTATTCCATGCCATAGTTTCACTACTATACATCTACACTGGTAACAACATACCCTCATGTAGAAGCCAAGCTCAATCAAGACTTAGTTAATTTGCATTCACCAAAGATTTAATTATACCAACCACCTTACTGCTACACTCGACATCATTCGTTCCTTTTTCATCCAACATACAGCCTTAATACTTCAACTCCGATACTTATTCCAGTTGCTTATCATCCAACATAATTTCACTAGTATCATCACTTCACTCTAATCTAGATTTACTTTCTTTCAACACCCCCCCCCCATTACACACCTGTCAAACTACTCTATCAGTCTCCTCAAACTTTCCTCCCCTGCCACACCCTCCTCAAATTCTTTCATCACCCCATCCAAATACACATTAAATAGCCATGAATGCATAACACATCCCTGCCTCACTCCTCTATTAATAATAAACTATTCACTCTCAGCTCCATTTATTCTTAAACACCCTTCAATATCAACATATATATAGTTTCAATTTCGTACAGAATCCCACCACCAACACCATATATCACTAACACCTGCAACAGAGCTTCCCTATTAATCCTATCATAAACTGCTGCAAGTTCATAAATCTTAAATAAAGTTTCGTCTTCTTTACACCCATTTGCTTCAATGAAAATAATTTGATCTACACAATACACATCCTCTATTACATCTAAATACACTTGTTCTTCAATGATCAATCCTTCAGTCACTCGAATCATCTTTCAACTAAATACCAGCATATATCTTCCTTACAACACTTAATAAATTAATTTCCCAATAGTTACCACAGTTCCCCTTATCACCCTTTCCCTTAAACAAGGGTATTATCATCAAAACTCTCCTCCAGTCCTCCGGGAACTACACCCTCCACAATCACTTTACTGCACACCTCCCATATCCAACGAATCACAATCTCATCACTATATATATATATATATATATATATATATATATATATATATATATATATATATATAATAATAATATATATATATATATATATATATATATATATATATGTAAATATATATATATATATATATATATATATATATGTATATATATATAATATAATATATATAATATATATATATATATATATAATAAATAATAATATATATATATATATATATATATATATATATATATATATATATATTTATATATATATATAATAATATATAATAATATATAATAATAATAATATATATATACCCCGCTTAAGCGGGAATAAGTGTTTGTATAATAATAATAATAATAATAATATATATATATATATATATATATATATATATATATATATATATATATATATATATATATATATATATATATATATATATATATATATATATATATATATATATATATATATATATATATATATATATATATATATATATATATATATATATATATATATATATATATATATATATATATATATATATATATATATATATATATATAAAAATATTTAAATATACATATATATATATATATATATATATATAATACAAAGACAGTATTTAATAGACAACCTCTCAATATCACTTAATAAATATAGATAAAATAAACAAAATAGTTAAATTAAATTAAAAATTGAGTATACCTACTTTCTATCCTTTTTACTTTGTCGCCCCCCCCACTCCCCCTACTAGAAACGGGCTACCCGAGATATTGTGCCACCAAAGCAGGGCGGGCTTAGATATATGTTTGTGATAACATTGCCAAGTTGTGTCCTTCAGTGTCTGGCAGTCAGCGGAGAAGTCCCAGTGGGCGGGGGGGAAGGTGCTTTGTTGATTCTAAATTTTTCTTGAGGGGGGAGATGGTGCCCAGAGCGGAAGCGGGACAGTATTACACGAGATTGGCGGTCCAAAGGGGTGTTGGGGGGGAAGAATGTTGTATATGTTAGAGTAGTATAATGCTGGTGTGTTTATTTTTCCTTCTAGGTGTGGGAGGAAGGGGGTAGTGCTTGATGCAGGGGGGTGATCAATTGAGTGATTTGCATTAAAATTGACATCCTCAAAAATCCATTATTACCCTACTCACCCCAGATAGAAAAGAATCAAACAAACACCCACCCAGAAATATACATAGCAAACAATGGATTCCCTCTCAATAAACGGCCCACTATCCTAGGCTTGACCTAGGCTTGACCTAGGCTTGATCTCCTAAATCATACATCACTTCCTTGGGTTCCCACAATACACAATCTAACATCAGAAAATTATACACTGCAAAATAAAGCTCTAAGGATAATGATAGGCTGCCATTCTTCCGCACTCATCCATCATCTATTATCTGAAACAAAAATTCTCCCAATAAAAACTCGTCTCGACATGATAGGCCGTCAATTTTACAATGAATCATTCTCAATAGGTCACCCCCTGCATCAAACATTACAATAATCCCCAGCTAGTAGAAGAAAAAAAATCACAATAGCATTATACTACTCTAACATACACAACATTCTTTCCCCCACCCCAACCCTCAGACACTCCCATTACTAAATACAGTCACACAATCTCCGCATATTCACACAACACCATCCTTCAAACACGCCTACTTGAAATACCTCCTAAGGAACAAACTTTGGACCACCAAACTCTTGTAATGTTGCCCTGTCTTCGATCTGATCACCATCACCCCCTTCAGAAATACAAATTTAGAATCAACAAAGCACTCTCCCCCACTGTTTTTCCCCAAGATAAACGACGACACAGGACATCTCCTGACTGATACACTGCCAGACCCTGACGGACATCAGACACAACTACGTTATGTTTCCAGAAAAGATCTCTGGGCCCGCCCTGCTATTGTGGTACAATACCTCGAGATAGCCCGCTTCTCATTGAAGAGATGAGCAGGAGGTGACAAAGTAAGTAAGTAAGGAACTAAATATATATATATATATATATATATATATATATATATATATATATATATATATATATATACTACTATATATATATATATATATATATATATATATATATATATATATATATATTATATATATATATATATATATATATATATATATATATATATATATATATATATAATGAGCCAAATATACAGTACTGAAATGAAAAGACGAACAATATTGTTGCCATCTGTGAGGTCATGTCCCTAAGGTATCAACGAACTGACGCTCAGTGTGTTGCAACACCTGCTCGAGAACACGTCCGCGATTCTCATTTGTCGAAACAGTTACTGGTCGACCAGACCTCCCCTTCCGTTGACACAGTACACTACCAGAACGGCGAAATTTCGTAACAATAGACAGCATAACTGTGTTACTTGGTGCCGTCCTATTAATTCTCTCTCTCGGAATTGTTCTGCCACCACTTTCGAACTCGGTCCCCTTCCACGACCACCTCCGAACGAACGGAAATAGTACTCAACTATGAAAACTTTCCCCTCCGTCGTGAGACCATTTCCAACAACTTTGCGCACTACAATTTCCCTTTCATAACTAGGAACAAGTTCGATGAAAGCTATGCCACGTCGACAAACAAGCATGCTAGTACGAAATGCACGAGTTTTAGTACTGCACATTTTGGCTCATATATATATATATATATATATATATATATATATATATATATATAAATATATATATATATATATATATATATATAAGAATATGTATATATATATATATATATATATATATATATATATATATATATATATATATATATATATATATATATATATATATATATATATATATATATATACATATATAAAAATATATATATATATATATATAATATATATATATATATATATATATATATATATATATATATATATATATATATATATATATATATATATATATATATATATATATATATGTATATATATATATATATATATAATCTATATATATATATATATATATATATATAATACAAAACCATTTAAGAAAACCTCTGAATATCACTTAATAAATAGATAGGTAGGTACAATAGATCAAATAGTTGAAGTAAATCTCAATCATTGAGTAGTAAAAAATATTTATATATATCTTTCCATCAAAGAAAAAAAATTTAACTCATTTGAATAAGTTTTGGGATAAAATCAAATAACTTTCCATCAAAATGAGATTCTTCAACATTATTTTCTAGATGAAAAATAAAAAATGATATACATGAAATCAATTTTAAAGATATCGCTATCCTAAGGGAACAGACATTCCATTGATCGTTCCAGATCGTTCCATGATCAGTATTTTCATATTTTTTTTGTCTGTTAAGCGAAAAATATTTACCATAGTATCATGAAGTCTATCAGTTGCCCCAAATAAAAAACAATATTGTATTGGTTGTTTCCTAAAGTAAAAAACTATCATTATAGTATTGGTCGTTTCTTAAATGAAAACAATATCATTGTTGCATCGGTTGTTCTCCGAGAAGAACAAATTTTATCGGTTCTTCCCTAAGTTGTGAAAAAATCATTATTGCATCGGTTGATTCTTAAGCATAGTTAATACTCTCTCCTTCGTAATCCTTTCCTAGACATCTAACAATGAAACTAAAAAAATGAAAAGTTCAACTTCTCAACTTTTTAAAAGAAATAATAATCCTTTTACATAACATATTAACACACAAAATATTTAAAACATTGGTGCCTCTATCACATCACATAAAAAAACATATCAATCCTTATATTATTATAATTTTTAGTAGTTATAATAGTAGCATCAAATGCTACAAATTTTTTTTTAAAAATTCGAATTCTTTTTACCCACAGTAAATATATATATCTAAATCTTTACAAGAAAATAAAAGATCTATAATAATTGGAAGAAATTGTTTTAAATGTTTTTTTTTATATAGAATTCATACCTTAATAAGGAAACTGCATGAATAAAACAATTTAAAACTCATTTAACTTTCAAAACCCAAACTCAAACATTTTTTTAATATTGAAAAGCCTGGCAGCATCTTTTAACCACATGATTAATAGTATCACAACCACCAGCTTCAGAAGGGTATGGGCCATCGACAACGTTGTTACAATATGATATATTCTTTGCCTGCAAGTATGGGCATTGTTTTACTAAGTCAGTAAAATTAGGGCCCAAAATATCGAAACAACCGCTAACATTAAGATAAGTGATGTTCTGAAGAGCGCCTTCATGAAGCAAATAATATAAACCTTTATCAGTTATTTCAAAACATCCTGACAGATTAAGATACTCTAATAATGGTTCTGTTTCAACTTTCTCTTCCATATTTGCGAGTTCTTCTATGTCAAGCTTATGTGAACCCAAATTTAATTCATTATAAATGCATTTTAACTCACCACCAAATTTGACACATCTATTCGATGAAACAGAAAAATCGTTGTAACCTCCATGCGGAACCCCATTAACTTGCCAGTTATATAATGGACAAGTAGAGCATGCAAACTCCTGATTATCGCAGTTATCGGAGTATGCAAACTCTTGATAACTGTAGTTATCATCTTCGTTGTTCGTGTAGTACGTTGAAGGGTAGCTCGGACTTGCTTTTTGACAAGTTCCCAAACATTTGGCTAACAGACTTAAACAAAGATCGTCCACATCGTCACAACCTTGAAGGTCCAAATAGCGTATTTTTGAGAAACATCCCATATTGTACAGTCTGCAATAATAATAATAATAATAATAATAATAATAATAATAATAATAATAATAATAATAATAATAATAATAATAATAATAATAATAATAATAATAAAATAATTACTATATAGTAGTAGTAGTAGTAGTAGTAGTAGTAGTAGTAGTAGTAGTAGTAGTAGTAGTAGTAGTAGTAGTAGTAGTAGTAGTAATTATTTTGAGTAGGTGTACAGAGAAAGAAAGCTGCTTTGCCGTGTTGCTTGACAAACAACGGGTGAAGTCCCTAAACTTAATGATATATAAATAGTATGAAAGAGTTATATCTTATAGAGGATGTTCAGTGCATGAAGAAAAAAAATATTATCACTAATAAAGTGAAGATATTCCGACAATATGTGAGTAAGGCGATTCTGGAGAGGAAAGGTAAGTATATTGGGCAAAAACTTTCGTCTGAGGGCAGAAATGAAATCGCGACTCACAAATATATGGGAGATGGCAAGAGGGTGAAAACAAACAGCAAAATGGGCAGAATGGAGGAATTTATGCGTCAAACTGGTGTGCCCTATAAGCAAACGGGCCAGAACCACCACCTGGGGACGGCTCCATCTGCAGGAAGAAAGAGAGATACCTACAAGGGGCTTTATGTTCTGTAGCTTGGTGCCGCGTTTATCCTCTTCCCGGCATACCTGCCAGCATGAGAAGAAACCCTGTCGAATGTTCGAATAAGTCCCCCGCTGGGACGTAAGGTGAAAGTTATTGTTCATTTGTCATCTTGTTGGTTGCAGCATGTTTCGTGCGCTTATCTGCAAATTCATTCCCCGAAACACCCGCATGGGAAGGGGGAAAAATGGTGGAAAAAATTGACAACTAGGTGGCAAGGAGTGGGAAATGGTGAGTCAGGAAAGACAACCGATGCCCCAACTCCCCCCACATCTATCTTAGAACCGTTGGTGAAAACAAGAGTCGAATCTTTGTGAACTTCTTTATGGGACAGAAAAGAAACCCTTAACATAGCTGGGTGGACTTCGGCTTTCGTCAATGACTGTATCCCGAAGCATACAGACGGTGGCGGACAAATCCACAATACAAGGGTATCGGTGATTCTGTAGCACAGGACTGATCGCCGAGTAAAGTGAAGATAAAAGTCATAACCCCAGCGAACGGCCAATATGGAAGATTATAGTAGAGACGCTCTATTAGAAGTAACAAAGGTTAAAGGAAAGAAGGCGGGGATCTGAATTCGGAGGAATAAGGAGCACATGAGCTGTTCTCTCCATACTGAGGGGGACATCCCAGTCTCCACCTCCAAACTCTCCCTCAGAGATGATTGGAACGCTCCTGTCGCTATAGGAAGACCTTCGTTCTGAACAGGGCTAAGAAGGCGAATATAGGATTGGAAAGTCTGGCCATATATTGCACAGCCATAGTCCAATTTGGCTCTAACAAACAAGAGGTTCATCGATCGACGGCAGCAAGTTTAAATATGAGATTTAATGTGAGGAAGATGTGTAAGGCGGTTATCGAATAACAAGCCCAAGAACCTCGCCGCTGGTTTCACACAAATGGGGAAACAATACAAGAATAATTCAGGATGTGATTATAGTGGTCCTTAGGGTCGAGGTTCATCCTAAAGAGCATGACTTTTGTTTTGGATGTGGAGAATTTTTGAAGCCACGCGCACTACACTAGGACGTAACCCTGTCAATGGCAAGCTGAAGCTGACGTTCCAGACAAGGAAGTCTTGCCCCAGTGACAAGCATTGGATCGAGTTAGGAATGGCATCAACCACTCCATTAATTCCAATTGAGAAAAGCAACACAATCAACACACTGCTTTGTGGCACCTCCGCTTCCATGACAAAATGTCATGACAGTGCGTTGCCACAGAGAACCGGAAGTGAGCGACTCGACAACAGGGATTAAAGGAAGAGATGAAGTATTCCCCTAAGTCCCAGGGAAAGACTGCTTTGCAGATTACCCACCTTCCATGTGGGGTCAGATGCCTTTTCGATATAGAAGAAAACGGCCAGGGTCATCTTATGAGAAGCAAACGCCTCAATGCATGTAAAGCTGGTGCAGTAGGATCTAAATGTCGAATCATCTGGAGGGAAATACCGTCAGGGCCAGGGCTCCGTCTTTACAGTTATAGTGCTTCCTGGAATTATGATCTGTGAATAGTCTGCTGTGAATAGTCTGCTCTCTAGATGGAACCCAAAAAATCTTTAGTCTCCGCATGTAAACGGTTCTGGATAACAGAACCCGTTGGAGCAAGAAGCAGGTGAAAATTCAGACAACATCAGAGGATTGTGGACCATATGTAAGGAATATGAGTGGACCTTTATAGTGTTTGCGGGAAAATTTACTCACAACCTTGGATAGTGAATTAACGGTGGAGACATAGGTACGGAAATACTGCTTTCTTGTTCTTCAATTGATACATCGGGATCGGCTGCTGCAGCTTCAAAAAGAATCAGATTGGATGGTGTGGGAGTGTTGTTGTACAATTGGTACAATTTGCGCTTTTCACAATTAGCGTGTGCACAATCTGTGCTCCACCATGGAGTAGTTGATTTTTGGCTCCCAGTTGAGATTCAACAGTTCTCTAGGAAGACATTGTTTGTTTCCAAAGCCCGCCTAGAGATCTGGTGTTCGGAATTTCGAATCACGGAGGGAAGGGGGAAGGTCATGCAGAAGGGAAATGTGGGGACCTCTTTATGTAGGACAGGAGATTCCCAGCCTCCAAATTAGTTATTTCTCAGAATAAACGAGCAAAATTTTCTTTCACATGTCCAACGCTCTTTCCAATATTTATAGGGTTACCGGTCACCGTAACAGATTGGGAATGGTGCTCTACTTTCCCAGAACCGATATCTCGGTCCCTTCATTTATGTCGTTTGCATTACTTGAATAAGTCAGCAAAGAAGAACTATGATCTTCATTGTGATTGAGCGAGTTAGGAGATTCGTTTTGAGTGTCATGTGTGGGATTCAATTTCGTAGAGGTCTTCTGTGGCACAGGAAGATCAAATCCCTCTGCATATGAGGGCCGCAAATCAGAGTCATGGAGAGGAGATTGCCCTTCTCCCATGACCCCACCAGCAGCCACCTCCCGCGTGACAAACCCATCTTTCCCCGCAAGACAGTCACGCCCGGGTAAGGTTTTAACCACAATCTCCTCAGACCCCACGCCAGGCGTGACTCTGATATCAGCTTGGGGCTGCACCCTAGGTGGAGAGTCCTCAGAAGAGTCCATAGTGACATCCGAGTAAGTTTCGGACCCACAAGAGTATGGCAGACACGAGTCAGTTCCAGATGGTGTAATATGTCAGATTCGAGTGGGCACCAGATACCTCGCTATTCTTCTTTTGGGCACATGGGTGTCCCGAGTGTACCTGGAGAAACCAGCGATGATTTTTCCGCTAGATATTACATTAGAGTTCAGTGGCTGAAAAAGTGTCTGTTCTTCAACTCTGAAGAGGTGTTTTTCGGAGTTGAAGAGAAAGCAGAACGAAAAGTTTTCTCAGAAGGTGAAGCATAGATCTACCAATCAGGAATGTTAGTCTGAAGTGAAGATGTGGAGATGTGAGAAGTTCCCAAACCCAGCACACGGGAGCTTTGTGCAGCTTTTGTGGTAGTTGTTGGTGCTTAAGCAAAAGAAAGATGTGGTAGTTTCTTATTTGGTCGGAGCGTTGCTTCACGGCGATCGTTTAAAAAGCGTGCACTGTTCGAGGATTTCTTTCTCCAATAGGAAGAAAGGACGGTGATCAGAAGAAGCGGAATGTGGACCCACGTAGTTTGGACAACAAGGAGGGTTATCACAGGTGGTGTGGAGATAACTTCCACATTTGGAAAAACGGTCCTGGAAGGACCTACAATATTTCTGGGGGTGGCCAAATTTATGGTATTTAAAGCACCTCCTCGGGAAGGGACACAAGTCCGAACCATGTGCGTAGTAAACCAAAATTTGCCTTTGTTGAAGGAAAGGAAACAGAGAAGGTAAGTAGGGGACGAGGGTTCTGCATAGAGGGGTTATCCTTATAAGGTGGGAACCTGTAGGCGTCGGTGACTGACACATGTCTTTATAAGTTAGTCAGAATATCGTCCGTTGCGTCAGCACGGAACCTTGTAGCATACATCGTACCTTTGGAGATAATGGGAACCCCCACCCAAGGACGACAGGGAAGTTAAAATTTGGATTTGTGTTCTGAAGGAGGCACGGACCAGAATGGATCCATTCCTCATTATGTCACTTGCATCAAAAATTTAGTATTAATTGATTATTTATTTATTTTTATAATTTTGTTTTTTAGTAAAAGAAGAGATGAACAATGTTAATGAAGTTCATAAAAAAATAATACTTTAATAAAAAAAAATCTTACCTTTCAAACTTCAGTGTTTATTTGACTACTTTAGTAAATTCGGAGTCGGTTTAAGTTTAGTTTCTTGTAAATTTGTAGTACAAAAGAAGGTTAGAGCCCTACCTAAGCAGACAGTTCTTCAAGTAATTAATACTAAGTAGACATCAGACAATATTAATTTTAAAAAATTTTCGATGCTACCCAACAACTTAACAAATTAATGTTTTCAGACTGCGAACTTTCTTTCAGGACTTCTAGTCGCAGACTGACCATTTGGGATGGTTGACTCTGTCATTCCCTTTAGAAAAGTTTAATTTAATTTATTCAAAATTGAAATTTGATTTAGATTTCATTACAATTAAAGTGCAATATTTAAATATTTAAGGACATTAAGGAATTTTTCAACTGCTTGTACCTCAGTTTACTGGAGACCTGCCTTCAATGCATGACTGAGGACAAGATGGCTTGCAGCAGTCTGCGGTCGCGAAATAGTCGAACTCAAATAAAAATAGAGTGAATAAGAGGCAAGGTTGAAAAAAATTGTTCAACTTTTTTTTTATTATTGTAAAAAAAAAATAAAACTATGCCTTTTTTTTTGGTTTATTTGCTTTATTTAACCTTTAAATCAATATTTAAACAAGATGAAAACGAGTGTAGTATGAAAGTTGTGAATGGTAGGAAGGTGGCTGGTGCAATTAAATCGTTGGTGAATGTAAAAGGACTGAAGTTGTGGAGTGCGCGTTAGGGTCTTGCATTTGTATTGGGTTATGTTGTTTACACGTATGTGTTATTGTATAGTAGCGAACATATGGTGCTGGAATAGAGCAGGTATAAGGATCTAAAGTTCCCAATGATATTCTGACGATGGTATAAATCTTAGGGGCGTGCTAGGTGTGAGAAGAATTTGATAAAAGTGAAGAGAATGAACATATTATTGAGAGTTGTGTGGTGCTGTTAAAGAAGTAGGAGGTAATACGAGAGAATAAATTGAAAGGGTATGTTAAGTATGGTTTGGTTCCCGTGGAAAGGATGATGATAATCGGTTTGCGTTAAGCGGATGTATAGTGGTGAGTGGTGTTGGGAAGCCGACCGGTTGGGAGACAGAAGAAAAAGTGGATTGAATCAGTAAAGGAATGTTCTGCAGGAAAGAAATGTGAGTTTGGCAGAGGCGAGAAGAAAGGTGCATGGAGTGAATGTGGTGTTTTTTATTTGTGGAGGGGGGTATGGTTGTGGACCTCAACCTGGGCCAGGGATGAACCTACACTTGCCGACATTACCATAGGTGTGGACGTCCGAGGTCCCATGCAGCGTCTAGGGGTTGATATTTCTGATTTGCAGAAGAACGTCTGTGCTAATTAATGGTGAAGAGGGGGTGGAACAGGCTGGGCTTTCTTTTTCGACATTATGTCATGTTCTCTACTGCTTTGTGCTTTTCCGATGCGTTGTAGCGGCAACTTACTCCCAATATCTGGGATAAAAAGGTAGATAAAGAAAGGAAAGAATAATAGTAATATATATAATAATAATAATAATAATAATAATAATAATAATAATAATTAAATATAAATATCAATATATCATATAATATAATATATAAATTTTAGCAATAGATTAATGTAAATGAAGACGGCTCAAAATAATCTTCCGCTTACTATGGTAGATAGTTTAATAAAAGGTGTGTAAGAAGCCGAGAAAAGTTTGTGTAACAATTTTGGACAAAAGAATTAAAGCACTGACGAATCTGGACCAGAATAGATGATGTTCTTTCCTTGCAAATCCTAGCACCATCATTTTCTTACACCTTTTCCAACCCTTAGAGTAGTAAAAAATGGAAGATAACACTGAAATATAATAATTAATAGATAATAATAAATAATAATAATCAATAATAATAATAATAATAATATTAAATAATAATACCATAATAATATTAAAATATAATAATAATTAATATAATATATAATAATAATAATAATAATATAATAAATATTTTTGAGATCCGCATAACAGGGGAGGGCACTGTTTCACTGCATAAAGCACTGATACAGGGTGGTGAAACAAACATTTAGGAATCATTACCGCTAAAAGCAACTGAAATAGGTGTTACATAATCCTATGTAAGAACGTTTAGTTAACGGTAAGAACGCACAAAATTAGTTGATTCGTGAGGAATAGATGAGTAATTAAGCTAAGTAATATATAAAAAAAGCGCGGCTCCCATAGAGGAAAGTAGTTTACGAGACAGTGAAATGACATGTAAAAAAAGCGTCTTAAGAGCAATTTAAGCCTATCAGTATAGTGGGTGGGACTAGAAGAAAGCATTTATGCCTATAGAATATTCAATGGTTTTTCCTCAAGCTACGATATTTAATTGTCAATAATTGAAATCAGAACTTGGCAATTTATAATTTACGCCTATATAATTATAAAATCCGAGACTCACTCCTCCTTATTTCAGCTTCCTACTCCTAAAACTATTGTTCCATCTGAATTCTTGTTTTCCTTCACCCTCCTTCTCATATTTTTAGCAGAACACAGAAATAATTTTCCTAACTTTATTGACTGAAAACCAGGGTGGCGGGATTGGTAAAAGCTTCAGCTCACGCTCCATCTTTTTAAAATAGCCTGGTTTTGGCTCCAACTCTAGACAACTGCATTTTCACTTACAATTAGCTATGGTATGTATTACAGTTACAACAAATATTTCATATAAAAAAAATTTATGCTCCAGCACTGACTCAACCAAA
>JABUQX010051935.1:5000-10000 GCA_015478945.1 Trachelipus rathkii
CAAAGAACCTTTAATTCATTGCTCAATTTCTCTCTTTCGAATATTGGATAACCTTCCAGTAATGTATTCAAGAGATCAGTTGGAAATTGATTTCTATAAATAGCAAATTTTTCTTTATCAATAAGAGCAAAGAAATTTAATTTCGCAACATCAGAAAACCTGTTTTCTAACTGAACAATTACATGATCTAAAATATTATAAAATAAAGCTTTCCATTCACTTCTGTCGTTAGATCCTCTCTTATTTTTTGGATGGCCACACATTTTAACGGCTTCTCCGTAAACATTATCGAAAGCTTCTTCTGACCTTATGTGTGATAATTTAAGGGTCACTTCCTTTACGCTTTTATTGGCTGTAGATATATTTACAGTTTTTGTTTGAAGAATGCTAAATAAAAATCCACATATATCAAAAACATGATTATATATGCAGAGTAAGAAAATGAAAGAAAATTCTAAAAGAGTATATTTTAAACCCCTTGCCAATGCGTCTGAAGGTGCAATTGGCTTTTTAAAATTCCCTTTTGATTTTGATTTTGATTTCTGATAGGTTTCTTGCAGTAACGCCATTCGTTTGGGAGACTTGCTAAAAAAGGAATGAAAACAATTTAGATTAGCAAAAAAGCGTTTTACTTCAGGTAGTTTTGTTCCATTTAATAAAATCAAATGCAGTCGGTGAGCATAACAGTGAGTGAAAAAGGCCAATGGATACTTTGCTTTTATTCTGGTTTTAACTCCCGAAATATCGCCTGCCATAACTGAGGCTCCATCGTAGGTCTGACCAATTAATTTTGATGTGGCATTTTTAAAACTGTCAAGAATCTCAATTACCGCATTTGTTATAAATTCTGCCCCTCTATTTTCTGATACCGGAAAAAAACCAACGAATCTTTCTTGTATATTGCAATTTTGGTCAACGTAACGAATAATTACAGAAAGGTGCTCTGTTACTGATATATCCATCGTTTCATCCACTTGAATGGAAAAGAAAAGGGCTTCATTAATTTCTTCTCTAATGTGGTCATCTAAAACTTTACTCACGCATGAAATTAGATCGTTTTGAATCCACGGTGAAGTTCCTTGAAAAGATTTTGAGCGAAGAACAAATTCCTTAAATCGACTATCGTATTTCTGTAGTAATAAAAGAAGTTCAATGTAGTTGCCTTTATTCAAAGAAGACGAACTTTCATCATGTCCTCTGAAAGGTAGCTCTTGCTTAGCAAGAAAAATAACAGAATCAATTAGTCTCTTTACTATTTGCCGATTTTCGGCGACTTCTTCATTATGTTTCTTTATGTGTAATATATGAGATTGACTCAAATCCTGATCTATGTTATATTTACCAAATAGACTTAATTTTAAAGTACATTCCAAATGATTCTTTGAGAACTCTGTTTCTTACATGCTTTACCTAAATTTTTAAAATCCAAAATAACCCACTTTACCCCACACATCATTCCCACATGAATTGCTAAATAATAAGCATGGCCACCAATAAAGTTTATGTCTTATCGGACAACCTGTAAGCCAATTCATTTTTTTAAACCAATCAAGAGGAAAACTTCGCAGAACATTATTGACTTTGGATGTTATACTTGGAATAAGAAAGTCGACTATCCAGGTTTTAAAAATTTAACGCATGCTGTTACCCCAAGTAGCTTTAAAGCTATTGTTTATATTAAACTGTTTTTTATTCCTTATCACAGCTATACTCAATTTAATTTAAAGTCAATTAAAGGTAAATATCACATTACAAGTAAAGTTTTAAATAATTATAGTTAAAGACAGACATTTATATAGGATTTCAAAAAACTAAAACATCATAATGCTATTACGTTTCTGGCGCTTGCACTGCATAACAGAGAAACTTATAATAATATACTATAAAATATTATAATATATATCAATTATATATATAAATATATAATAACTATCTATATATAATATCATTATAATATATATATATATAATATAAATATATATATATATATATATAATAGAAAGAGAGAGAGAGAGAGAGAGAGAGAGAGAGAGAGAGAGAGAGAAGAGAAGAGAGAGAGAGAGAGAGAGAGAGAGAGAGAGAGATTCAAAATCCCTTCTCACATTTGTATATTTATTCATACGTATCCACGGGAAGTAGTGAAAATTTACGTTCCGTGAGCGAAAAATTTTCGTATTTTTCTAGCGGTACAGCAAGGTAGAATGACTGGGCCAAGCCTACTTAAAATATTACATGAAAAAGGGAAGATGCATTTACGCCTTAAGCTTGAATTTACTTAAGACAGAGTCGAAGGAAATTTCCAAGTGAATTTAATTATTATAATTGCTATTATTAATTTATTAATTTATTCGTTTTCCTTTAAATTTATTTTGTAAAATCAGCTTCTATTCACTTTCACTTTCAAATTAAAATTGTTAATATTAGTTAACTTTACCATTAATTTACTTTATTAAAAAGTCTCAAAATTATATATTAATTTATTTTATTAAAAAGTCTCAAAATTATTGGGTTGGCGCTACTAATCCTGCTGTCTATGATATAAATCCTGAATAATATATTTAATATATAATAATATAATAATATAATAATATAAATATATATATATATATATATATTATATATATATATAATATAAAATATATATAATATAATATATATATATATAAAAAAATGTAAAAATAATAATTAAAAATATATATATATATATATATATATATATATATATATATATATATATATATATTATATAAATATATATATTATATATATATATATATATATATATAATTAAAGACTTTATTGGTGGCGATTGTTAATCAAGATATGAACATACTTTACCTGTATATAGTTAAAGAGTATATACATGTATCTATTTCATATTATGTAAATTTATTCTTGTTAACAATTGTGTTAAAACTATCCTATCGTTAGCGGCGTTACCTTTTCTTCATTATCGCTTCGGCAAACGCGCTACTTTAAAGTAGTGCTTGACTCACCTCTGAAATTTACCACTAAAAAATATATCAACAAATTTTCTCATACTTAAATACCATAAAATATGTATCTTCATATTTAAATAAAAACAAAATTATAGTTCCATATTTGACTATTAATTGTATCATATTTCCATCGTAGTAAAAAATGTTCTTCACATTTTAAATAACATTAAAATACGCATCTTGAATTTAAATAAATTTTAGCAAAATTAATATTATTACTTACAGCACGCAACAAATAGATAATTTATGCATGTTATTATTGTAATAAAAAAGCATTTATCTCGCAAGCACATGCATATATATTATATATATATATATATTTATATATAATTATATATATAATATATATAATATATTATAAATAATATAATTATATTATATATATATATAAATATTTTATATGTATATATATATCTAGTATATATATATAATATATATATAATATATATAATAGATATATAAATATATATATATATATATATAAATAGTATATATATATAAATCTATATATTTTATAATATATATATAATAATATATATTATATATATATAAATTATATATATATAGTATATATATATATATACTATACTATATAATATATATATGCTTATATATATTATAATATATATAGATATATTCTATATATATAATATATATATTATAAATATATAAATATATAAATATATATATAATATAATATTTATATATAATATATAATTATATATATATATATAATATATATATATTATATATATATATATTATAATAATATATATATAGTATATATATTAGATATTATATATAATATAATGTGTGTTGCAAGCATTAATGAATTGCCGGAATATGAATAAATTAGTAATAAGCGTAAGGAATTATGCGACAAGATCACGATAATATTCGTTAAGACAAGCCTTAAAGTTGTAATCAATATCATTATTCATTGATAGCTCATATTTTTATTTCATCATATAAGTGACTATTAACACTTCATGTAGCTCAATATTTTGATTCACGTTCATATATAAGTTCATGTATACACACAGATAGAGTTTTTTTTCTTGAATGTTAATTTATCTAAAGAGGAAGGCGGGGAAAGCTACAAGAGGAAAAGAGGTCGATGAAGAAAATGGAAGAAATACAAGATTGGAATGAAATGAAGAAGAATTCTTGTTAGCACACGGGAAATTCCGCATGGCGCGTTTAAACAATCCAATTTTTTTGAACTGTGCAAATAATTACAGACCTTTTTATGCGGAAAATGCAATTTCTTTTTAGTTTAGAGAAATTATATATGCAACTGTATTGTCAATATTTTTTGGGAGTATGAATAATCTTCTGCGTACATTAAAAAATTGGAACTGATATATAAATATTTTAAAATTATAACACTACCCACATGAATAGTTCATATAATATATGTATATTATATATATATATATATATATAATATTATATTATATAATATATATAATATATATTAGATATATATTATATATTGTATATATATAATATATATATATAAATAATATATATATATAAAACAGATGTATATACTATTAGATATAATATATTAAATAAATCTATATATATATATATAAGTATATATATATATATAGATATATTATATTATATATTATATTATAATATATATATATAGTATATATATATATGTATGTATATAAATATATATATATAGTAATATATTATATAATATATATGCTAAAATAACTTTAAAATACTTTATATGACCTATGTATTTTGCCTATAAAGAAAGCAGTTAACAATCTTTATATAGTTTTCACGAGTTTGAAGTGAAAGGAAGAAGCAAAGGAAACAACATTAAAGAATCCCCGCCTAAAAGGGCAGACGAGGTATGGCTAAAAATAATTTAAATAGTTTGTTACCGCAGAAACTAGAAAGAAGATGGAAGGATGTAAGTGACAGACAAGAAGGATAAAGCGGTACGTTTGAGGTCATCAAGAAGTAAGGATCCCGTGGAGA